>RJWM01007810.1:0-76087 GCA_004363535.1 Dasyprocta punctata | reverse complement strand
ATTTAGCCCCCCATCCTCCTGTGGTGTTCTCACAGTGGCAAGGATGTGTTTTTTACCTTGTCTCTCTTAAAAGACAAAACATAGTAGCATGTTGGCCTCTCTGCATGGAGGTTCCCAGGCAGCCCCAGCCAGCTGGTTATTATTATTATCATTAAAGGCTCTCAAACTTCTGCTCTGGCCTTGGCCTCATCGGTCTGAGTTGGTATCAGACCACTACACCATTAATTGCAGAAAAACATTTTATTAACTATCCTTTTGTTCTTAGGGAGTCTGTACTTTGTTTACTGATTTTATGCATGGGAAAGAAAGAATAGAAATTTTTCGAACTGGATCAGAGCACAAGTTAACACAGTAGTTCCCAAGAAACATTAACCCATTCCCACAAAGCCAATTTTTATGCTGCGGCCTTTTCTTAGAAAATGTCCTCCTTCCATGTTTGGACTTTGTCAACAGAACATGGGTCTTTCTTTCCTTCCATGTTTGGACTTTGTCAACAGAACATGGGTCTTTCTTTTCTTCCGTGTTTGGACTTTGTCAGCAGAACATGGCTAGAAAAGGACGCGGCAAGTTATCTTACATATACATACATACAGATTTATGTCTTTTTCCTTTTCCCTTCCTTCTTTCCTCCTTTTCCCTTTCCCAATTACTTTTGCTCTTTGAGCAATTTCTTACCCTTACACAGTATTTATTGTAGATATTGGCTCATATATACTTTTTCAGTTTCTTTCACTAGGGAGGCAATATGGTATTTACATATGTTGGTTTGATTTGTTTTCACTTACAAGTATGGTCTCAAGTTGTGTCCATTTACTTACAAAGGTCTTGATGCAATCTTTCTTGATAGCTGAGTAGTACTCCATTGTATAAAAATACCACATCTTTTTTATCCATTCCTTGATTGATGGGCACTTGGATTGTTTCCAAGATTTGGCTATTACAAATTGGGTTGCTATAAACATGGGTGCACAGATATCACTGTGGTATGATGTTTTCAATTCTTCTGGGAAAATGCCCAGAAGCGGGAGAGCTGGGTCAAATGGGATCTCTAATCCTAGCTTCTTGAGGAATCTCCACACTGATTTCCACAGTGGTTGCACCAGTCTACACTCCCACCAACAGTGGAGAAGAGTTCCTTTTTCCCCACAGCCCCTCCAGTATTTGTTGTTGCTTGATTGTTTAATCTTGGCCATTCTTTCTGGAGTGAGATGGAATCTCAGTGTTGTTTTAATTTGCATTTCCCGAATGACCATTGATGTTGAACATTTTTTCATATATTTATTTGCCATTTGTATTTCTTCCTCTGAGAAGTGTGTATGCATCTCAGATGCCCATTTTTGGACTGGGTCCTTGAACTTTAGGGGCTTGATTTTAATTCTTTATATGTTTTAGATAGAAGTCCTTTGTCTGATGGACAGTTGGGTAAGATATTTTCCCAGTTCGTGGGTTTTCTTTTCACTCTGTTGAAGATTTCTTTTGACATGCAAAAACTTTTTAATAAGATGAGATCCCATTTGTTGATTATGGCAGGTTTTTCTGTGCAATTTGAGTTTTGTTTATGAACTCTCTGCCTTCTCCTATGTCATCAAGATTTTTACCTACTTTGTCTTCCAGCAAGTTTAGTGTCTCTGTTTTAATATTCAGATCTTTGATCTATTTTGACTTATTATAGTGTTTTCTTATGAAGGGATAAAACAATGGATCTGATAAATATGCTTAATCTTTGGAACCACAGGGAATATCTGTGAATCCTCTGCCTAGTTCCTAAATTAAAGGCCCATAGGCAAATAATCTATTTGTGGATGGACAGATCCTTACACAAATTAGCAGATGGAACTTTTTCTCATATAGAGAAAGCCTGATGCATAGATTGTTCAAAAACTAAGTTAATTTCCCTAAATACCCCATGAAATTAAATTATGAGACAAGCCTCACATTAAATGTGGTAAGATAGTATGGAATAGTTTTGAGAAATAAGAAAATAGTGGCATGCTGATTGTTATAGTGTGTTTGGATGGCCCCCTCCTCAAGTCTCATGTAATCATGGATGTGGCTGAGTCTGGCATTTGTGATTGGTTTGTTGTCTGGTGCTGAGATTGATGGTGTGAGTGTGGCACCCGCCCCGGGGGTGGAGCCTACATATAGTGTAAGGGCAGGAAGGAGGTGTGTCTTCTCTGTGTTGCTGGTTCACTCCTTGCTGTTTGCTGCTGCCATGAACGGCTGGCCCTCAGCCATGCCACCCTGCCTTGCAGCCAGCTGAGTATGAATTGAAACCTCCAAAAAACTGTAAGAAATGAACCTTTCCTTCCTTCATTTTGGGCATCAGGTATTTTGTCTCAACAATGAGAGAGAAGTAACTAAGACACTGGTAAAACCACAACAGTAAAATCCTTTTATGAAAAGAATAGGAAAGGTTTAGCAGAAGTATTAGAAAAGTAGGTAAACAATATTATTTTAGGGGGCAAACAATGAATGATGACCAATGGTTTATTTAAAGAACTAAGTAGGATTAAATGACAATTTAAACTTGTTTCTCCATGTGGAACTTACTTGACTGTCAGACTTCCAGAACGTACTCTGAACAATGCCTTGCCAATGGTCTTGCACGTATGTGTACATTTCTGACTTTTTGCACCTTCACCGATGTGAAGTCTTGGAAGATTGAGACCCGACCTATGTCAGGGACAGAGGTGAAGGGATGTAGGTGGCAGGATGTGGGGAGGGAGTTTGGAGAGAAAGAGCAGATACTATCCTTCTTATAGTCTCCTTGTTCAGTCTCATTTTTATTCTGTGAGTGAATACTGGCATTCAATCCTTGCCTGCTTGAGACCCAGGTTGTTGATTAACAGCGTACTTGAAGAATTCTTTGCTGGTGTGGTTGAATGACTGCAGGCAGTGAGGACACCTCATCACCTCTAGGCCTGGAGAGATCTGTGGTGCCCTCTTGTGTATGGAGGAATGCCCCCCATTCCATCCAATGAGGGGACATTTTCAAAGGGTTTAGGCTGCCAAGATTAGACCTCTCAGTGTGTTACCTCACCCCTGAGACATTTCAGCAACTTATTAAGTATTTTTTTTTTGCAAGAAAAAATTGAGTTTTCAATTCCTAGGTTGTTTCACACATGTTACTTGGGGACATAATTTTTCATTTAGACCACTGTACTTATGACAGGCTGAGTGGAGCAACTTCCTGGAGTGGCTGGAGATAGGTTCAACTGAACTTGGCTTCGACATCTTCAAAACGTCATTGATGATGGTCCCAAGCAAAATAAGTATTCCCATTTGTTTAATATATGAAAAGATCTGCATGCTATTTTCTAATGACTTTAGATTGGCATTGAGATTGTAATGATGACTCAGGTGGCTGTATTGCATAAAGCATTTATGTTTTTCCTTGATGACCAGCTCACCTCTGGGCTCCTGGGAACAATTTTCAGTGCACTGGAGAGCAGAGAGAGTCATAATTATGTTTCGGCCCTGGTTCATCACCCAATAGGGACCCATATTTCTACATGTGCCCTTATAAATCTTTTAGCTAAATCAGAGTCTAAAATGTAAAATCCAGTACTCAAGGGAACTTTTTAATATAGACCGAAGTATGGTTTAGGTTAGTTTAAAAAACTTTGTGTAATATGTTTACTCATTGTAATTGAAGATTTAGAACAAAGTTTTATTTATTTTATATGATAATAAAACCAAAACAAGCCCTCTACTGAATAGAAGTAGAAAGATAACTCAACTAACTTATGATATATAGCACATATTTTCACAAACATAAATTCTCTATATATTTATATCTGTGAAAATACAGCCTAGAAACATATAGAATATTCCAGAGGAATGCATAACATCTTGGGGCAATGCTACCATCATTATTTTGCCTGGTTTTGCTTTCCAACTGATTAATGCTTTTTACGTTATTATAGTATATTCCCACGAAAGATAAAGCAATGGAAATATGGCAAACTTGTCCATTGTCATTGCTCTTAGATTCTTTGACAGCCATAAAACTTAATAATAAGTTAACCAACTGGCTCAGTTGGGTTTAGTGCTGGTTAAATCCTGAGGAAGTAGTGTTCTGGGACAGACCCAGTGAGTCATCTCTGAAGGTGTCTGACAAGCAGCTCTACCTAATGGCCTGACTGTCCTCAAAGGAGGAGGCGCTGTCTGCTTAGCTTTCTGAGAGCCAAGCACTCTTTTAAAATCTGAATTGTCTGAAACTCTCTGTCAAAATCCAGACAGAGTAATAAATTATTCATAAATAAAAAAATAAAAGAGAGAGGAAACCCTTGCACTGATGGTCACTGGCTATGATCTTGGTAATTCCAGTTCTATAGCTGTTCACTAGCTATGGATCTTTTTTATATTAAACATTTGATTCCAGTTTGAACTTCTGAATTTCAGTAGCAGAATAAGCAGGAAGCCATTAACAAAAACTGAGCTGCCTGTGAAGGATCCTTGGGATCTCTAAAATCCTACAGAAGAATAATAGAAAACCCAGGAACCACCAAACACCATGTAAACTGCAGAGAAAAAAGTAGATTGTATTTTCCCCAGGAAAGGTGATTATGTTTATTTAATCACATCAGTTATGATTCTGCTTACTGGGTATACATGTCAGAAGTCATAAGGGTTAATAGGAAGCTTTCCAAAAATATTAAACTTAGAGGGATAAGATCATACATTTGCAGAGCTGAAGACTTATTGGGGGGAGTTTCTCTCTCTTCTGTTAGTCTTTGAAGGGTACAGTTGCTTCTGGATCATACCATCCTGGTTATCACATTATTAATAATGTGTGTTAGTGATGTGCAGGAGGGCTGGCCAGAAAAAGGCAAAGGAGAAGATGTTATGTGTATTTTGAATTTAATTTATGATAGGAGAAATAAGACATGGCCATGCCGAGGCAGTATATGGCAGGTGCCCCATGTGCCAACATTTGGGCCCAAGTTTCCATCAGATAGTCTTGTACAAGCATGTGGGGATTCATAATTTGGATCCTACATGGACACCTTATGAATCACTTTGTCCTGAGAGCACACTTTATGTGTTCATAAAGTCACATTAGGACTCTTTGTACTATGAGATATTAGTGGCTTATTTTCTACTATAAAGCAATCCATAGAAATTTCCTTTGGAAGGGGCCAAACATGTAAATTGGAAGAAAGATAACCTCTTCAACAAATGGTGCTGGAAAAACTGACTGCTCATATGCCATAAAACTAGATCCATGTCTATCACCATGCACTAAAATAAAGTCAAAATGGATAAAAGAGCTGAATATTAAAACAGAGATACTAAATTAGCTGGAAGACAAAGTAGGTAAAAATCTTAATGACATAGGAGTAGGTAGAGAGTTTATGAACAAAAATCAAACTGCATGGGGAATACTTCCCATAATCAACAAATGGGATCTCATCTTATTAAAAAGTTTTTGCATGTCAAAAGAAATCTCCAACAGAGTGAAAAGAAAACCCATGAACTGGGAAAATATCTTACCCAACTGTCCATCAGACAAAGGACTTCTGTCTAAAACATATAAAGAATTAAAATCAAGCCCCTAAAGTTCAAGGACCCAATCCAAAAATGGGCATTTGAGATGAATACACACTTCTCAGAGGAAGAAATACAAATGGCAAATAAATATATGAAAAAATGTTCAACATCAGTGGTCACTCAGGAAATGCAAATTAAAACAACACTGAGATTCCATCTCACTCTAGAAAGAATGGCCAAGATTAAACAATCAAGTAACAACAAATGCTGGAGGGGCTGTGGGGAAAAAGGAACTCTTCTCCACTGTTGGTGGGAGTGTAGACTGGTGCAACCACTGTGGAAATCAGTGTGGAGATTCCTCAAGAAGCTAGGAATAGAGATCCCATTTGACCCAGCTCTCCTGCTTCTGGGCATTTTCCTAGAAGAATTGAAAACATCATACCACAGTGATATTTGTGCACCCATGTTTATAGCAACCCAGTTTGTAATAGCCAAATCTTGGAAACAATCCAAGTGCCCATCAATTAAGGAATGGATAGAAAAGATGTGGTATTTTTATATAATGGAGTACTACTCAGCTATCAAGAAAGATTGCATCAAGACCTTTGTAAGTAAATGGACACAACTTGAGACCATACTCATAAGGGAAAACAAATCAAACTCACATGTGTAAATACTGTACTGTCTCCATAGTGTAAGACATTGGAACAGTATATATGATCCAAAATCTACAATAAATACTGTGTAAGGATAAGAAATTGCTTGAAGAGCAAAAGTAATTGGGAAAGGGGAAAGGAGGAAAGAAGGAAGGGAAAAGAAAAAAGACATAAATTTGTATATATGTATATGTAAGATAGCTAAAATGACTATACTACTAAATGTATTAGTTATTGAAAAAGAACAGTTAATACTCATATGATTAGATCAGTTTTACATGTCTATATCTGTTAATCTAAATAGCCATGTTGAAAGTAACATTATGCAATATTACAACCATTGTCAAATTCTTATCATCTTGTTTTGTAAACCTATAATGTTACTGTTTTGGATTTGCTGTTATCATTTGTTTGTCTCTTTTGCTTTTGTCCTTTTCTGCATCTTTTTTTCTCTTAAATAATAATAATAATAATAAAAGAAATTTCCTTTGGAGCTGTAAGTAATTCTACTCAAGAGACAATAATTTGACCCACCTGTCATAGACACGTGATCCTCCGTCTCCGTTAGTGTGGATTTGAAAGAAACAATCAGCTGTTTTGTGTTCCCACCGCGACGGCCAGTGCACATGAGACCAGAGGCAGGGAAAGGCGTGCTTAGAGCCAACGGTGGGGGCTAGCAAGGAGGCTCATGGGATCTTGCTGTTTCTCACCCTGGTGCCCCTCATGGTGGTTGCTTGCCTCTATACTCCAGGAGCTCAAAAAACGTTTGGTCTCGGTGATGGTCTGAATGTATCTCCCCCACTGTTAATATTTTGAACTTTAGTGCATGTGGCAGTTTATAGAAAGGGCTGAGACCTTTAGGTGGTATTACACCATGAGCTCTCACAGATGGGCTTAGGACTTGTGTAAAACTTGTTGGAAGAGTGGGTTCATTCCCTGCCACCTCCTGCCGGGTGGAGACCCAAGTTTGCCCTCCCATGAGTACCTGACAACAAGGTGCCATCCTGAAAGCAGACAGCGGTCCTCACCAGATGCCAGCCTTCCAGTGCTTTGATCTTGGATCCTTGCCTCTAAAAGGTGTGATAAATAAGTTTATATAATTCATAAATCATCCACTCTATAATTTTTTATAGCGGCACAAAGATACTCTTCAATTATGTGTAGCTTTATTTCCTATTGATAATTTCATGTAATGTAATCTGGCTTTTGCACAGACACACACACACACACACACACACACACACACACACACACGTACCACTTTCTAGCCCTGAAAGTCCTATATCTGAATTTGGCAGTGAACACTTTATCCAGTTTCTAGTTCCTTGACCAAAATGAGTAAATTTCGCAGCAAGAATATATGGCATACCATTTATCTTTCCGCATACACTTTGCTCAGAGGCCGAAGAAGGGTGGTGAGCAGACAGAGGGAACAAGATAAAGGCATAACCATGGGTGGGCCCCACCCCTACTCATCCTCCGTCTAACGAACCACCAGGAGGATGGGATGGGGCACACTTAGAACTTTCACTGTGGCTTCTGTTTTGCTAGCGCTCCTGAGAGAATATTACCAAGGATTTTGCAGCAATCCTGGTCTTGGCCTTGACTGTGTTTTTTGTAACTCAAGCTGTCCTATGCATGGTGTATCCCTGGCACATTTAATTCGTCCATACTTGACCTGAATGTGCAGGAGAAACAATTCGAAGTGTTAGGGTCCAGGGCCGGAGGCTGGGGGAAACTCGCCAACTCATTTTTATGGTGCTGAACTGTCCTCCCATGGAAAACCCTCTGAATAAGCCTTCTGTGCCATACTTGGCTGAATTTCTTAGACCAACACAGTTCATGTATAGGGATAGGATGCCCTGGCGCTTCCCAGTTTGATCTCTAGTTCATAGAAATGCATTGTGGAATGATGTGGTTTTAGTCTTGTCTTTTCTCCCCCTTTTCATGAATTTCATCTCTCTTGATTAAAAAAATGTCATGCTTATGAGATCAAAGATTCTGGTAACAGTTTTTACTTCATACAAAGACATTTAAAATGTTTTTGTTTGTTTCAGAGGTCTAGTCCTTCTGTGATTATCTCAGTGCAGTTTTCCTCGACATAAACAGAAAGGCTTTAAAAAAATTCAGTGAATGCCAGTGTTGGTTAACATTAGTATTGGTTCCTTTCAAGAGTCATAGTGACCTCAGAGGGGAAGTTTATCTTTTGAGGTTGTTTTAGCTTAGGAGAGGATAGATATCGGAACTTTCCATGGAGAATCTTGTTTGGTTGACTTGTTTTTCTTCTCTATGGTGTTAGAAGGAAAATCTCCCTGACCAGAAGGCCCAGCCCTCAGTTAATGTGGAGGCCATCTGTAGTATCACTGGCTATATGGAGGCCATACCAAGAGGTCAGTTCATCCAGGGCTGGGTCCTGGATGAGACAATAGTGCTTTTGCTGTTTTACAGTATGGTCCCAGTAGGGTCAAGCAACTTAACCAAATCACTAGGAAATGATACTAATGATGGAGAGGAGGAGCATTAGACATAGGGGCCAGTTACAGTGGTGGGCCCATGAGAGTATTGTCATGTGGATTCTTGAATTCAAATTCAGTTCCACGGATTTGCACTGTGGAGCTGACCTACATCAGCTTGTTGAGTGCTCTGATGCTGATCTATTCGTATGTAAGACTAAGGACCAGGTTGGACGGTGAGAGAGTGAATGGTCTTGCTACTTGCTATCACTTGGATCTGGAGTGTCCCCAAAGGCCTGTGTGTTGAAAACTTGATGATCAGGTTGGGATGCTGTTGTAGGTGGTGAGGCCTTGAATACCTTGGGCCTAGCAGGAGGAAGTTAGATCACTAGAGCTGTGAGGTTACAGGGCTGAGGGAGCCCTGGCCCCTTCTTGTCGGTATCATTTGCTTCCTGGATGCCACATGAGTTACCCGTCCCGAGGTACTGTTTTGTCAGAGGCCCAGATCAACAGGGCCACAGGACCATGGACTGAAACCTCTGAAGCTAGGCCAAAACAAAACTTTCCTGCTTATAATTTGATGACCTCAAGTATTTTGGTACAGTAATGCAAAGCTAACAGACTATCCTTGGTAACTGTTTCTTACCCCTTGTTTTCTAAAAAATCAGTTTATTAGAATATCCAAAAAAGCCTATTTTTCCGTTTGACACTTGAGTAAGTTCTGTGTCATGGCTTTTTCACTGACTGTCTGTTTAGTCATTATCTCATATTTCCAACTTTCCTTCTCTGGTCTTTCTCACGATGTGCAAACATAGTCAAGTCCTTCCTACATGAATCATAAAGTCGTCTCCGGGTGGCATCCCTCACTATATTTTTTATTCTTTGGCAGCTTCTTCTTCAGCTCCTTGCAGCAGCTGACCACACTTATGTTCCCTACTCCCTCACCACTAATGCCTGGCTAAGTCACTGCGATCCTAGCCTTGACAATTTCACTTAACATTTCAGTCCACCCTCATCACGACGCTTGAATGATCACGTTGAATAGACTCTGTTTGTTTCCTACAGCATTTAACAGTTTATCACACAATGTTTGGGTGCTTTCGTGGAGATAAGTGATGAAAGATTGAAGGTAATATATAACTTATTTTTGATACATATTACCCTCTCTCACTAGCACAGATATTAATTGAAATTAAATGATGAGACACTAATCTTTAAAAAATAATTGATAGAGTTTAGTTTTTTTGTTTTTACTATTCATTAGCACATGTGCACAGTGCAGAATGATTATATTCCTGTGGGAAGTTGGTACAGGTGTATCTTGCAACAGTTTTGTGTTTACAGAAAAAATCGAGTGAAAAATACAGAGTTCCCCGATGTTTCTTTTCTCTCCACAGTCTCTTGTTTTACTGATATCTCACCTTACTGTGGTGTATTTGTTTCAAGTGATGAACTGATATTGATACATTATTAACTAAAGTCTCTAGTAAACATGAGAGTTCCCTCTTCTGATTGTACAGTTCTGTGGGTTTTAAGAAGTGCGCAATGTTACGGATCCGCACCTCAGAATCCTACAGAAGAGGTTCACTTTCTGAAAAACCCCATGCTGTATCTCTTTTTTTCCTTTCTTCCTATATTCTGGCAACCACTGGCCTTTAGACTGTCTCTATCATTTCGTCTTTTCCAGAATGCCACACAGTTGGAACCACACAGAATGCATCCTTTTCAGATTGACTTCTTTCACTTAGCAATATGCATTTAAGCTTCCGCTATATCATTTCATGGTTTGATAGCTCACTTTAATTACAGAGTAACATTCCCGTGTGTGGGTGTACCACAGTTTATCGGTACCTACTGGAAACACTGGGTCTGCTTCTGACAATGAGGAAGAAAGCTGCTGCCAATGTTCTCTTGTGTGTTCCGTGCAGACGTACCTTGTTTCACTCTCATGGGTAGGTATCGCTTAATTTTGAAAGCCTGTCCTTCCTTGACCTCCGTGGAGACCTTCCTTAGTTCCTCTCCCATCTCTTCTTTTCCTTCCTGTTTCCCTGTGTTGATGCCTCTTCCTCTGCCAGCCTTGTCCATGGTGTTGTTTTCAGGCTTTTGTGCCGGGACTTTAGGTATTTCTATCACCTAAAGCCTATTGGTTTCAGTGGTCTCATCCTCTCCCAGGGTTCCAGTTGCAGCTCACTGTTGTGTCCAAGCTTTTACTTCATTGCAGACTTTTTCCTGAGTTCCAGACTCATATCTGCTCTTCACTTCTTAATGGTCTCCTATACGGAGACTTGGACAACACCCCAGACCAGAAGGATGCTCATGCTGGGGACCACTTCTCCTATAGCAGTAAAACACATGTGAGTGGTGAGGCTTTCCAGTTACATTTCCTTCTTCTCTTCCTCTTCCTTTTCTTCTTCTTCCCTCCCCTGCCCTCCACTCCCCTTCCTTCCCCTCCCCTTCCTTCCCCTCTTCTCTCTTCTCTCTTGTCCTCTCTTCTCTCCTCTCCTCTCTTCTCCACTCCTCTCCTCTCTTCTCCTCTTCTCTATTCTCCTCTCCCCTCATTCATCTTTCTCTTCCCTCTCTCAAGTACTGGAGATTGAAACTAGGGCTCTTGCACTGAGCTACATTTCCAGGCCATTTTTATTTTTGAAGTAAGGTCTCCTCAAGTTACTAAATTGGCAAAACTGGGCTCAAATTTGAGATCTTCCTCTCCCAGCTTCCTGAAGTGCAGAGATTTCAGGCTTGCACCACCATACCCAACTAGGCAGAACTTCCCAACCTTGCCACAGTGAGCCTTTTGATGCTGTGGAGGTTGTGTTGTGCATCATAGGATGTTTGGCTGCACGCTTGGCTGTCTTCTGTCCATTAGATACCATTAGAACCTTTTCCCTCACCCCAAAGTTCCAGGCTGTGCCAATAAAAAGTATCTCCAGACATTGCCATATGTCCCCTGAGGCACCCACACAGCCTCATTGAGAACTACTGTCCTTGTGCGGTGAGCTTTTTACTGCTCTGTGCCTCTGTTCACACTTCTTCCTGAATTGCCCTTGACCAGGGGGACATCTGCGAAGCATCATCTTTAAGACTTGGCTCTTCCATCATCCTCCTTTGGAAGTCTTCTCTCACATCATCTCCCCTCTTTTATAGAAATCCCTCTTCCCTTGTGCCTTACTATTTGTTTTGGGTTATGTTCCTGTGGCCCTGCCAAGTCTCATGTAATCATGGCACGAGTGTGGCTCAGTGCAGTGTTCGTGATGGGTTTGTTGTCTGGCACTGGGATTGGTGATGTGAGTGCTGCACCCGCCCAGGGGAGGAGCTGACATACAGTGTAAGGGCGAGAGGAAGGCATGTTCTCTGTCTTTCTGGTTTGCATGCTTTGCAATTGGCGGTGGCCATGAACAGCTGCCCCACCACACCACGCTGCCTTGGAGCCAACTGAGTATGGACTAAAACCCCCAAGAACTGTAAGAAATAAATCTCTCCTTTCCTAATTTTGGGTGTCAGATATTTTGTCTCAGCCATGAGAGAAAAGTAACTAAGACACCATTCCCCTAGATGTTACTGTGCTCTCTGTTTATATATGCAGCTTCATTCCCTGCTCTGTGTGGTGCTAGAGATTTACAGTCCTGCTTTGGAATCCCCAGTACCTTTCAGATGCCCAATTAGTACTGGTGAATAAATGAACCTTAATGATGCTTCTAGTCAATATAGCTTATGATAAATTCTCCCAACACTATGCCCAGTTCCTTCAAAGCACTTCTTACAGCTCTAATTTTCCATTTGCTTTGATAGTAATTACTAGATCAATGTTTTTTCCTCTCTCTAGAACAAGCATCACTGAATCATGTAGTGCTTGGCACTAATAGGTGGTTGGGACATATTTGTGGAATAAATAACCAATTTTGGGAAAGAATGGTCTTGAGAAATTCAGCCCAGCTTTAACAATAGCAGAAACAACAAACGCTAATGCTAGTTGAAAGTGATTTCATAAGTATTTTAATTTAATAACACAAAACCCCTGCTAAAAGGCATTATTTTTATCTGATAGATAATTAAACTGAAGAAGATCAAAGATGCCAAATATCTTAAGGTCTCATATCTTCTCATCATTGTATTACAAGGTTTGGCCTTTGGGTTATTAAAATCAGTTTTTGGAAATCAGTTAATGTATTAGTGGTATCTGAAGTGAATGGAAGAATATATGGCTATTTTATACTTTGAGTATTGGTTTAGAGCAAAAGCATTTTTACATCAATAATAGAAAAGGTTACTGGAATTGATAACCACCCTCCTTTTCATGCTTGCTCTCTTTTAATTTGTTTCTTTATTTTTTCTTTTTTCCCTTTAGTTCACTATTTTTATTTTTCCTTTTTCTTATTTTTCTCTTATCTAATACTCCTAATTTTCTTTTACTCCTTCTTAATAGAACCATTTTATCACGTTTATCATCTTCTTTTCATTTTTCATGGCTTAATTTTTCAAATCCTCCTTTTTTATGCTCCCAGTCCCTGAAACCTGTGTCCTTACTAGATAACCATTGAACATTGTGACTCCATCCATAGCTAGGCAACTGTACCATATTATTGTTGAACTTGTTTTGTCATTAGTGGAGATAAAGTTGTTCCATTTCATAGATGTTTACTGTTTGCATAGGTAATTTCTGGTTTCATAGTGTTTATACTATAATCATAGATCTCTTGTCTATAGTTAAGGATGGTACATTATTTGTTCTTAAAATTTGTCAATATCTAGTTTGCATTGCTGCTATTGTTGTTGCTGATTTTACTACTGTAGCCAAGGTGATACAGTTGTTATTGCAACTGGTTTTCTCTATGCCAATATCTGGATTTTCTGGGTATCATATATAATACTGCAGCCTACGTTTCCAAAGAACTGGGTGCTGATCCAAATAACCTGCAACTTTCTGTTTCAAAGAAACCAAGGTGTTTGGATCCTAGGACAGAGGCAAAGGCCAGTAATTAGCCATGCCCACAGGATACCTCTCAAAAGTAGACATTGAAGATACCCCCTGTAATTAACCCACAAGCCTCAGCACAGAAAACAAATGAACAAACAAAAAGTAGAAACATGAGGCAACAAAACACTTCGGAAAAACTCTCAACCTCCCTAAAGCTGACCCAGGGGCCACTGATGGGGAAGAAATCAAGAGCCACACAACCAGAACATCTGAAGGGAAATCAGTGGAGGTAACAAAACAGATCAATATGTTGCTTGGAAAATTCAAAGACATAACTAAACAGATAATGATCCTCATGAAGCAAATGGTCAGTGTGGCTGCAGAAGACACTCCTTAAAAGATAGTGGAACTGAAGATGCAAAGCATGGCTGCCCAGCATAAAAAAAAGCTGGAGTCCATAAAATACACTCCAAACAGAAATCCAGGAGATTAGAAATTCTGTTGGAAGTATGGGCAGCAGAAGTAGTCAGTGTGAAGACTGTCAGATCTAGAAGACAGGGCTGGGGGTGGTGATCAATTAATTAGAAATACCTTAAAACAACAAGGGAACATGAAAAATAGGTGCAATAGCTGCTACATTATGCAAAGAAGACTAAGCTAAGATTAATTAGAGTTAGAGAAAATCAGAAGATAGCACGAAGGGCATAAAAACTCTGTTTGTGGAAGGAATAACCAAAGACTGTCCAAACATGGAAGAAAAATTTAGCATACAGATAAGTGAGGCATTCAAAGCCTCAAATAGCCATGATCAGAAGAGAATCACTACATGATACATCATAGTCAAAATACCAGAAATCGAATCCATGAATAGAATCTTAGATAAGCAAGGATTCACCTACAAAGGAAAACACATTGGAATTACAGTAGATTTCTCAATGCAAACCTTAAAGGCAAGGGAAGCTTGGAGTAAAGTGTTTCAGGGCCTACAAACAAACAAACAAACAAAAAACACAACTTCAAATCCAAACTGATGTATCTTGCAAAGTTATCTTTTACACTTAATGGAGGGATAAGATATTTCCATGATAAAGAAAACATCAAGAAATTTGTGACTACCAAACCAGTACTCCAAATAATTCTTAAGGATAGCCCAGAAAGAGACAGTAAAGCTAGCAATGCTAAAAGATGCAATAGAATGAATGCATAAGGTGGCGCAAGCAATTAAGCAGAAGGGAAAGAAAGGGAATCAGCAGTAGGAAATTAAGACAATGACAGGAATGAGGCAATACCTACAGGTTATAACCATCAATGTGAATGGTCTCATTTTGCCAATCAAAAAACACAGGTTAGCAGAATGGATCCAGAAACAAAACCTAATGGCATGCTGTATACAAGGAACACATTTAACCCAAAAAGAAATTCATAGACTAAAGATCAAAGGATGGAAAACAATATTCCATGCAATGGGAACATGAAAACAAAAAAGAACAGCCATCCTATTTTCAGACAAAGTGAACTTCAAGCCAAACATTGTCAGAAGAGGAAACAAAAGACAGTATATATTAGTTAAGGAAATTATTCAATAGGAAGAGATAAAAATTATAAATATATATGAACCAAACAATGGTGCACCCAACTTCATAAAATAAGTACTATTAGATGGAACAGATCAGATAAACACCAACACCATTATAGTAGGGGGACTTGACTACCCCGCTATCACAAATAGAAAGATGAACTACATCAAAAAAGTCAACTAAGAAATATTAGAATTGGACCACACCTTCAAACAAATGGACTTAATAGTTCCAGGGCAATAGCTGTCAACATTGGAGATAAAACAGATTGCTCATTAAGCAAAGATTCACTGCTTGGAATGTCTTTGTTTCATTTTCACAAGGCCTTGCTCACTATTGCAGCTGTTTCCCTCAGCTGTTCCCTGTATTTCCCTGCACACCCACTGACGTGGTAAGCACCCATAAACGGTGGTCAGTTTGGAGAAGCTGGGGTCTTAGCCACAAGAGCTCTGACCTTCCCAAACCTCCATATACCATATTATTTGTATCTATTGTCTTTTAGCCTTTTCTGTACACTCACCCAAAGGTTTGGGAGACTGGCAAGCTCCAGATAACTGGTGCCTTGAACAGGGACAAATACTACTACTACTACTACTACTACTACTACTACTACTAAAACCTGGATGAGTAAGGACCACCCAGAGTGGAAAGAAGCTGAGAACCAGAGAAGGACTTCATTGAATGAATGTCAGAGCCATCTGATGAGGGAGTGGAGAGGTAAGCACTCACTGTAGCAAATAGCCATTCTTATCTGGGAATAAAAATGGGGCAGAACGTATCAGCTGAGGCACAGAGACACACTCGACTGCTCTGAAGCTTATTAAAACACTCAGGAGCTCATGTGCTATCTAAAAATTTTCAAAAATACTACAGGAGGTAGCCAACTATAATCCATGGTTTCTTTAGGCAGGGACTTTGGATATAGATAATTGGGATTGAGCTGGAGAAAATCTTAAACAGGAACAAGGCAGAACAGAAATAGTTTCCCCTGAGAGCTTTTCAATTTGGAACTTAGCTTGATGAGTCTTAAATCCATTATGGAGCTTGGTGCCAAAGGCTTCTGCCTCTGGCACAGAGAAAGTAAAGACATATACAGACATACATATGCAGGAAAAGCCAAAATCAGACGTGGTTTCAACAATAAAAGACAATAATAGGCTGATGTCTCTAATGAATATAGACTCAAACATCCTCAAAAAGATACTGGCAAGCAGAATATGGCAAATCATCAGAGAGATCATATACCGTGATGAAGTAGGCCTCCTCTTAGGGATGCAAGGACGTTTTAACATATGCAAATTAATAAATGTTATCCAACTCATATACAGAAGCAAGGACCAAAATCACATAATCATCTCAATAGACACAGAAGGACTTTTACAAAATCCAACATCTATTTGTGGTAAAAACCTTGAAGAAAATGGCTATAGAAGGACCTTATCTCAATTTGATAAAACCATTTATGACAAACCTACATCCAACTTCATATTAAACAGGGAAAAACTGAAATCTTTCCCTCTAAAATCAGGAAAAAGACAAAGATGTCCACTGTCACCACTCCTGTTGAATGTAGTACTCAAAATGTTAGCCAGAGTTATCAGGCAAGAGAAAGAAATTGAAAGGGTTACCCATGGGAAATGAAGAAATCAAAGTATCATTATTTGCAGATGATATGATACTCTACTTACAAGATTCAAACAAAACAAAACAAAACAAAACAAAAACACACAAAAGACTCCTAGTATTAATAGCCAAATTCAGCAATTTACCAGAATATAAAATCAACACCCAAAAGTCAATAACATTCCTGTACACTAGCAATGAAGACACTGAAAAAGAAATTAGGGAAACAATGTCATCCAGGGTAGCATCACAAGAAAATAGCTAACAAAGGAAGTGAAAGACCTCTACAAGGAAAATCACATCATTCTGGAAAAAAGAGATTGAAGAGGACACCTGAAAATGGAAAGCTATCCCATTTTCCTGCATAGGCAGAATGAATACAGTCAAAATGGCTATACTTCTAAAACTGATATACATATTTTATGCAATTCCAATAGAAATTCCAATAGCATTCTTCATGGAACTGGAGAAAACAATCCTAAAATTCATATGGATTCAGAAGAGACGCAGAATAGCAAAAGCAATCCTGGGTAACAAAAGCAAAGCAGGAAGCATCACATTCCCAGATCTGCAGTCATATTGCAAAGCTGCTGCATAGCAATGCCATGGTACTGGCACAAAACCAGATGTATAGATCAAATAGAATAGAGGGAGCAGAACCAACCTGGGGCAAATGCAGCTATTTGATCTTTAAAAAGGGGTCAAAAACATCCACTGAAGGAAAGATAGCCTCTTTAATAAATGAAACTCAGAAAATTAGAAATTCACATACAGATGATTGAGTCTAGACCATGTATCTCACCATGTACTAATCTAAAACCAAAGTAGATCAAAGATCTAAATGTTAAATAGTAATACGCAATCTGCTGCATGATAAAATAGGTAAGACTCTTGCAGACCTAGGAGTAGGCCAGGATTTTCTGAGTAGAACTGCTATAGCATAAGAAATAATACTGTGAGCCAACAAATGGAGTCATGTCAAATCAAAAAGGTCCTGCACAGCAAAGGAAACAATCAAGAGACTGAAGAGATAACCTACACAATGGGAAAAAAATTTTACCAGCTGTTCCTTGGAAAGAAGACTAACATCAAGAATATATAAAGAATTAAAAAAAAAAAAACCCTATGTCCCGCCCAAAAAGATCCAGTAAAGAAATGTGCAACGCGAGTGAGTAGACACTTCTTAGAAGAAGTACAAGTGTGTTCTACGTGAAAAATGCATGAAAAGATGTTCACTGTTACTGGTCATTTGTGATATTCAAATTAAAACAACACCATGATTCCATCTCACTCCAGAAAAAAGGGCTATCATTGAAAAATCAAACAAAAACAAATGCTGGCAGGACTGTGGTGGAGAAGCATCCTTGGTGAGAGTGTAAACTTGTACAACCTCTATGGAAATATGTATGGAGAGTTCTCAAAACACTAAGCCTAGAAATTCTGTTTGACCAAGTTATTCCCCTTCTATGTCTTCCCAAAAGGGTTAAAGTTACCATATTAGAGTGATGCACACATATCTATGTTTATAGCAGCACTATTGATAGTAGCCAAATCTTTATGTTCATCAATAGATGAATGGAGAAGGAAAATGTGTGCACAATGAAGTACTACTCTGTCATAAACAAGGGTAAACTTGAGGCATTCATAGATAAATGGATGGACCGTGAAACTTTAATATTAAGTGGAATAGATCAGACACACAAGCTTACATATTGCATGATTTCTCTTATGTGGGAAGCCCAAATATAAATAAAGAGCAAAATAAAAGGTAGTTAATAGGAAGTAGAGAGATCTTTTTGAGTGAGTAGTGGACATAGAGAAGGGGGATAAGAAGGTAGGGAAAGAGGATAAAAAATTGAAGGGAAAAAATGGAAATAGGGCTTTTGTGGATGGGAACAGGACCAAGAACTGGAAGCTGGAGAGAGGGATGGGAGGAATAGGGGATGAAAAAGGAATTAAAGTGTGTTATCAACATGTATCAACTCCATACAACATATGTAAACATGCACTGCAAACATGCACTAATAAAAAAGAATGACAAAATTTTGCTTGAGTTCACAAAGTGTTACAGGAAAACTAAAAAAACCCAAGAAACTGTGCAAGTTTCACAGCATCCAATGGGAACATATGTGGATGTCTTGGGAAATGAATACTTCCTCTGTGTACTTCCTGGTACTGATACTCAGCACCTGACACCACAAGGAAAGCTGAGGCCGGTGTTTGTGAGAGTTGGTGGGTGTAGAGTCCCCGAGAGAAAAGAGTCACATAGACCCAGAGTGAGGTGGAATCTCAGTGTTATTTTAATTTGCATCTCTCGAATGACCCGTGATGTTGAACATTTTTTCATATATTTATTTGCCATTTGTATTTCTTCATCTGAGATTTTTGTATTAATCTCAGATGCTGATTTTTGCATTGGGTCTTTGAATTTGGGCGTCTAATTTTTTCAATTCTTTATATGTGTTACATAAAAGTCCTTTGCCTGAGGGACAATTGACTAAAGTTTTTTCCTACTCTGTGGATTGTGTTTTCACTCTGTTGGTGATTTCTTTTGATGTGCAAAAGCTTTTTAACAAGATGAGATTCCAGTTGTTGATTCTTTGAACTATTTTCCATGAAAAGATTTTCAGTTTTGTTCATGAACTCTCTGCCTACAGCTATGTCTTCAAGATTTTTACCTACTTTCCCTTCCAGCAGATTTAGTGTTTCTGTCTTACTATTTAGATCTTTGATCCATTTTGACTTCAGTTTAATGAATAGTCAGAGCCATAGTTCTAGTTTAATCTTCAAAACAACCTAAATGCCCATCAACAGAGGAATGGATAAAAAAGATGTGGTATTTTTATACAAAGGAGTACTACTCAGCCATAAAGAAGGATAAACTGGAGACTTTTATAGGTAAATGGATGCAACTTGAGACTATACTTATAAATGAAATAAATCAGACTCACATATGTAAACATTGTATTGTCTCCCTGGTGTGAGAAATTGAGATTAAATAAGGTCTAAAATGTACAATAGATATTATGAGATGGGAAGACATTGTTTAAAAAGGAACTACGATGAGGGAAAAGGGAAAAGGAAAGGAGGGAAGAGGGAGAAAAATGCAGGTTAGCTATACTATTAGTGTCTCTTAGTTCATTGAAAAGGAAGGTATGTGCTAATATCGATTGGAAAATTTTTATTTATAAATTAAATGCTTATTTATTTATATTTATTTTTTCCTCATACCGGGAATCAAACTCAGGATCTTGTGCTTACCAGGCAGGTACTGTGCCACTGAGCTATATCCCTGGCCCCTTGATTGGAAATTATTTTATACCTGTATCTTATACTCTGAGTAACTACTTAGAAGATGACAATATGCCATGTATGAACTATTGTTATTCTCCTGTTATTTTATTACAAAATTCTGTTTTACCTTTTTTCCATAAAATTACAAAAAAATTTAGTAAAAGATCCTTTCCAGGGAAACTTACGCTGATGCTGGAATGCGTTCTTTCATTTCAAAGCATCTGCAGGATCTACTAAGTGCAAGAATAGTTACATGCGATTATTTTGCAGAAGAAAAGCAGATCTGCTCCTTGCAAAACGGACCCTGTGGTGGGAACCAGCCCAGTGAGAAGAGGCCGCTTTACTTTTCTAAGCGTCACCAACAGAGCTGCTTATTCTCCGAACCTGGAAGAGATCCAGCGAGATTTAGTTTTATGAGGTTTAATGTAAAGGTGTTGTATTTCATGAGATGAAATCATAACAGAGTGGGTTGCAAGAATTTTGAGAGATTATTTTTTCAGTGTGCTGCCAAGCACCATCCTCAAGAGAATTTTGGGTCTAAAAAAGAAATATAGATCTTCTTTCATAGAACTGAAATGATAACTAATCCACAATCTTTTCTAGACAGCCAGGGTTTGGCTGCTTAGGCCGACTTGGAATGCACGTCGCGGGTCTGATTGCTCCAGTGGAACTTGTTTGGAATTCATAACTTCTACTCTACCCTAAAACTTCAGGGTCCGCGGCCCATGTGTCTGTGGAGTCCCTGCTCCTGAGCCATGATTAAGGATCTTTTAATTTATTTATAAACTCACATTTCACCTTTAGGCTTCGTGCACAGTTTGATTCCCTGTGAATTTTGACAATCTCAATGAAGTTTTGGCCAAGACCAGAGAATACTATCAAGCTCTTTCTCAGGTTTCTTTCCTCTCCTGCTCATGTTATGTTTTTAGCTGAGAAATGTTCTCCGTCTCTGTTTTAGGGAAAGTTGAGCCATTCCCTTGACTTAGGTTTGACCTTTCCCACTTTATTCTGGAACACATTTAACTGTCCTGAAGCTAAACATCTCCCTGCTTTTGTGTCGATCTCATCTCTAATTTCCCTGCAAGGCAATATCTTAGGCCAGGTTTCTCATGAATGGCGAGGGAGGGAGAAACCAGGCTTTGTGGGGGAAAATCCGGCCCCTGTTGCAAGGGGTTTGTCTTCTCCGGAGCTCAGAGCCTCCCCGAAGGGGGTTTGGGTGAGGAGGTTTGGGAAGCACAGTTAATTCAAGGTGGGGGTCTGGCGGGGAAAATGTATGCTCCGTTGTACACAGCTCTTTTCCAAGGTGGATTTGCTCCTTTCTCACTTCAGAAATAACAGAGGAAATCTTATGAGTTAAAAAAAAAAAAAAAAAAAAAAAAAAAGGCCTGCAGCAGTCGACATATCTCTAATGGTAAAAAGATGTGCACATCGGTCAGCCCAGATGCGTTCGTATCACAGCGTGTGTGTGATGTGTCTCAGGTGGAGCCGCTCGTGAACTCTCCTGGTAACACGGTGAAGTTAGCGCTCTGGAGGAAGGCAGGGGAGTAACGAGTCATGGCTGTCAAGGAACAAATGTTACATTCCTTGTCTTTCTCCGGTGCTGTCTTGCAAACGCCTGCCAGGACAGCCTGAGACAGCGCGGGGTGAGGGTGCCGCGAGGCCTCGGACTGGGGAAGGTCGCACAGCCGCGGTGTGATCCACAGGAAGAGCGCGCTGATCTCCAGCTGGAGGCCATCGCCTCTCACTCCGCCTCCCAGAGCTGCCTGCTCACCTGGGAGGGTGTTGGAGAGGTTCTGCAAGCCTAACCAAATCCGAATGCCCAGGACAGGGACCTGGGAAGTGGGTGGGGTTTGAAACAAGCACACCAGCTGATGACTATGGCCAGGAAGCCCGGGAATCGCTCGCCTTGTATAATCAAGATGGACTTTTATCAAAGGGTGGGCTGGGAAGTGAGTGCTGGGGTGTATGTGGATGGCAAGGAAGGGTCAAAAGGACAGCTCTGCCTCTGGGTGTGCTGAGAAGTTGCGGGAAGAACATACTGTCCTGTTTAGTACTCCCTCCCCCAGTATATTTCTCCTGTTGATTTGAGAGATATCTTTGGCTGAGTGTGGTGGAGTACCCCTGTAATCCTAGCTACTTAGGAGGCTGAGGCAGGAGGATCTCAGGATCGAGACCAGTCTGGCCAATGTGGCAAGACTGTGTCTTAAAACTTAAAAAGGGGCTGGGGATGTAATTCAAGTATGCCTATCCTATTCAAGGCCATGTGTTCCATCCTAGTACTGCAAAACAAAACAAAATAAAACAAAACAAACAACGCGCGCACACACACACACACACACACACACACACACACACACCTAAACCCAAAACCACGTTTGTCTTTCCTAAGAAACAAGTCTGTTCTTTTTCCTATGAGATGAGAAGTTTTTCGCTTCCTGAAGTACCTCTTTTCCTCAGTTGTCAGAAAATGTGATGCCAGGTTTTATGCTTGGTCATTTACCACATTTAACGTTATGCTGGTCTATTGGATTTTTCCTTGCTATCTTTGATTTGTCTTCTTTTCCATCTTCATTTTGATAAATTTTTATGGCTTTAGATCTGTATGTGTCCCCTGAAAGTGGTAGGGAATAAATGCACTAAATCGAACTCTTAATTATAATTCCTAAAAGCATTGCTGCTATAAGCATTTTAAAACCTTAGTTTTTATTTTTTTTTTTTTTGCATTTAGAATTTTACCATGGCATTGAAATTACTGAGTGAAAGAGTATAAACTTTAAAGGCTATTAGTTTTATGGAATTGTGCTCCTAAAGGATCTTTTATTCTATTCTCCTACAACCTTAGTTATTATCGCTTTTTTCCTAATTTTGTAGCTGAAAATGTTCATTTCACTGAATCTTTACTTATACATGGGAGGAAAGATTTCCCCTATTTCAAAGCCAATTACATCTCTTCTTTTTATATTGTTTCATCATGAAACTTTTACATTTTCCTACTGGAAATTACCAATTTAAAAAATGAACTCTTTACACATTCAACCTAGTAATCCTCTGACTAGTTTTATCATATGCTAGAGGCTGGTCTAAAAACACAGACTGTATTTGAATTGGTTAGAAATCAATGGGTGTGTTATATTCTCTCTCTGTTTCTCTCTTTCTCTAGTTGTGGAGGCCTTTATATTCACAATAGAGAACTTAGTTTCTCCATTTTCTTTCAAGGGGTCATGGGCAAAAGCTTTCCTAGAAAGCTTAATGGTTTTGCTTAAAGTTGGAGGACTGGGTGGAGTGTACAATTTATTGGGAGAAGGTGAAGCAGTGTTCTAGGATTGAGAGAGCTGAGGGGTAGAGCAGCTAGCAGTGAATAAAAGGTGAAACTGGTTAGATATTCAGAGACAAACGTCTGGGGTCGGTGGTTGGAGGGAAATGATGGGACCAGATACGTTGAAACTGGGAAAACAGTGAAAAAGAGTGACAATAACCATTATTGCAGAGAGGTTGGGCTATGTCTGCCAGAGTCAGAGCTTCATGTAAAGGCAAACAAGAGGCCTAGCGACTGTTAAAATTGCTAGGGAAAAGTGAGAGTTTGTCCGTGTCTCACATGTTGATCTTCATCAATGACTTGTCCTGATTCTTTCTGAGAGTTTACTTTGATGGGAGAGGGAACAAACTAAAGCCCCTCGGGATTAGGAGATGACATTGGGAAGAAAGAAGACAGAGCAATAGAGAGGTGAAAGGTTTGGGCGTATTTCCCCCATCATCTGGTGGGGTGGATGAATTCCTAACAGTGGATGGGGGCTGCCAGGAAAGGGGAGGTTGAAAGGTCAGGTAGCAGGTGAGGCGCTTGTGACTCCTGAGGCAGGGAGGGTGCAGGAAAGCAGACAGGTTGGACAGTCTCTCAGATTGCTTCTGTGGGGAGCACAGAGGACAAAGCTTCAGGAGGTATCCACCGCGGGGTTGTGAGGGACGCTTCTGCTCCTGAATCCTGTATCAAAATTTTCCAGCTCTGCAAGAAGATCGCAAGACAAAAACTATGGTTGATTTACTGTGTCTAGGTTCAGAGTCAAACTTTATATAAAGTATTGGTCAATGATAGAAAATGAGCCAGAAATGTGATAGCAGGGATTAAATAGCAAACCAGATATGTCTTGTGTGATCATTTTTGGAGGATGCAAAATAGCATACTGTCTTTGATTTGGAAGCATATGAATTTATTTGAGAGGTTTACTTGAGAGGTAAACACTGGTGCTGAGAATTACAACTTCTAACCCAGATTGATGTACCCTGCAAAAGTATCTTTCAGAATTAATGGAGAAGTAAGGTACTTCCATGATGAAGAACAACTGAAGGAATTCATGACACCAAACCAACCCTACAAAGAGTACTGAAGGATATTCTAGAGAGAGGTAACAATGACCACGGCTCCAGGAACAGCAGCAGAGGGGGATCGCCTGATGAGCAGGGGAGGTAACTGAATGGAGGGGAAAAGTAGGGAGCCAATGGCAGGAAAATAGCATCGTAAAGACAAGTCATTGCATGTTGTCCGTGATCATTAATGTAGATGGCCTCAATTCACCAATAAAAAGAAACACAGGCAGAGTGGATCAAAAACAAGATCATCAATATGCTGTATACAAGAAACACATTTAACTCAAAAGGGAGTTTATAGACTGAAAGTCAAAGGAGAGAAAACAACGCTCCATGCCACAGGGAACCAGAAAAAAGCAGAGATAACTTGCCCATCAACCGCAGAACGGATAAGAAAGATATGGTATTTTTATACAATGGAAAGCCACTCAGTTATAAGTAAAGATAATCACGAGGCCCTTATAGGTAAATGGATGCAACTTGAGACCATGTGCATGGGTGAAATGGTTCAGAAGCACACAGGTGAATGCTGTGTTGTTTCCCTAGCATAAAAAAACTGAAGGAGTTAGTGGGGTCCAAAATGTACAATAGATATTGTGAAAGTGAAAGGGGAAGAAATGTCTGAAAAGGGAAGGTGGTAGCCTTTGTTAATTTTCTATTATCTTGTTTTGAAGTCCTATATTGCTTTCATTGTTTTGTTTTGATTGGTTCTATTCTGCTTTATTTTGCTTGATTTTATTATGACTGATGGTATGGGCAGCTGTTTTGAAGGTAACAAGATATATTATGGTAGGCATTGTTGATTTCCTGTTATCTTGTTTTGAAATCCTGTATCACTTTTGTTTTGTTTGATTGGCTTTACTCTGTTTGGTTTATTCTCTTTAAAATTAAAAAAAAAGAAAATAGATAATTCAACTCAGAACAAAACCTTATGCAAGTGAATCTTTTTTTTTTTAATGCTTTAATGACAGAGCAAAGAGTAATTTTTCAACTAATTTCCTGATGTTTGTTTTCTGGAGATCTCTTAGAGCAATCCTCAATGGATTACAAGTAAAGGAAATATCAACATTAAATTCTATCATATTGGATTCCTTCCTTCTTCTCTTGAACCTCTGGTAAATCTTTATAATTTTTTTGTGCACTAAATTGTGGGTATGCTCTGAAAGTTATCTCATCATGAAGCAGATATACCACTGGCATTGAAAATTGTTAGGAAACAAAGTTAAAAAACAATCTTACAGTAGCAATTTGCATTGAGCAACCTAAACACACAGATAAACAGATGACAGTCTACTGTTCTGGTTTCAGCTAATGCTTCAAAGCTGAGAACAAAGCAGCAAATACCTTTTGGATTCCAAAGAAGGATGCTAGATGCAGAGTCCTGTGATGGAAAAGGGATTTGGGGTACAGAGTCAAGGTGGTCAGGTAGTAAATAGCTTGGCCCTGAACATTCACAGGATCGCCAGCATACCCGTCTTCTTGGAGCCTCTTAGGAATCTAGGAGCAGCAAGGTTGGAGGGCATTACTGTCTAAGCCACTCATCTAGCCAACCTAGATAAACAGCATTAAAGTTTTCTTCTAGGGTCCACCAGTTGGATGGGGCCTTGGGCATTCCTGGGTTATACTCAAAATGTGAGCATGAAGCTTGCTCATTAGACACTGCCACAGAACAGTGAGAAAGGTGGACCAGTTTGGGAACTTTCAGCATTCAGTACGCCATTCCAAAGTTTTGTGCAGACTCAAAATTCTGCAGTTGACAAAGACCTTAGTATGTAGCTAGTCTCTGGTCAAGTGGAAAGAGTGTCAACCTCTACCACCCATTCTTTGAGGCATTATTTCACTTGTCTGCTGTAGGAAAGGGCTCAGCCGGGGAAATTCCTGCCAGAGACCTTGAAATGGTGCAACACAATGGCTGCTTTTACTGGACATAAGAGACACTGGTGCCTATCTGAGACCTCTGTCTTTGCATCAGATAGATTTCCTAGACAGCTGTGGGGTCAATGTGCAGCCCTGGGTATGCGTACTGTAACCCAAAGAGCTACATGAAATGATTTCTTTGTCCGGGAAGATTTCAGTGGCTCCATGACCCTCTCACCTCCCGATCTCTTTTCTCTATGTACCCTTCTTCCTCCTGCCTTGTTTTATTGAAGGATTTTTTTTTTTGTCTTCTGATTATGCGTCGTTTGACCAGCTCGCTGCAGGTTTTTGGCACCTGGGAGGCTCTGAATGTGGCTTTTGTGTTGGGTGAAGTGCCTGGTGCCCAGCCAGGCAGGGCTGAGGACTAAGCCTTTCTATATCATTGAAACTGCAAATTGCTCAGTCATTTGTCATTGACTCCTTCCAAACTCTTTGTCTGGAGGCAGTGCAGCATTATCGCAGCCTTCATTTTCCGGCCCAAAAGGCAGTGACAGGTGATTTGTTAAAGGATGCAGGTTGAGTGGAGAACCTGTCTGCTTGGGCTGAGGGTAACTTACTAGAGAAGACGATTGGAGAGAAGTTGAGCTGTAGAGAGCGGGTTGGATTGGGGTGGGGCTGAGATTTGCAGACTTTTAAAGAAATCTTGGCACCTTAATTACAGATGTGAAAGTCTTATTGGTTGAAGACTTGGGTGAGGAGATGGGAATCACGTCACAAGTAGGAGTTTGCAAACTCAGATTATTTCTGGGTGATAACACTTATAAAGAGATAAATGTAAATCTGGTCACCTCTAGGTCTCTTGATTATTTCAGGTGGGCTGTGAGGGCTATGCTAAGTCAGTGAAGTCTCCATTTATTGCACGTAGCTTGAACTCCAGCCCTTCTCTGCCTACTGCAACTGTTTCTTCACCTCTTCTAGGTCATGTTCTCTTTTTCTTTGGTGCTGGGGATGGGACCCCAAGCTTTATGCATGGCAGGCAAGCCCTCGGCCCTGAGCCAGGACCCCTTCCCTCTGGGTCATGTTGTTGTTCCCAACTTTTGAACGAAAGAATCCTTAGTTTCTGCTTTGCTAAGAAAATCCAGGTCATCAGGTTTTCAGATCGTCTCATTTTTCTTCTTCCCACCATTTCTGAACTGTCCTTCTATTAATCCTACTTTATTTTCTAGGGAGGGAAAGCAAACAAACAAAAAAACAAGTTCTGGGGAAATCTCTGGGGAAATCTTACCATCCTCCCCTCGGTGATATTTCACCCTGCCCCCTTAATAACCTCTTAACCTCCTCAGCTTCCTCTTCCTGTCTGGCCTGGAAGGACCCCCTGTTGACTCCGCCTCCTGTGCAGGTGGGCATTCTCAGGGCTCCTGCGATCCGAAATCTCTTCCCGGCTGTCTTTGTCCCTCTTTGCATCCCTCGCACACTGTTGGACCGAGGACTTAGGCCTCTTGTCTCTGCTCTCTGGCCCCCAGCCCCTCCTGCCTCCTGCACTCTCCCTCTGATGTCACACGCGGTAGGTGCTGCACTTACGCTTATTTTCTTGGCCTCTGATGATCTGTACTTGGCAATGCCCAAGGTTTTCAGCTTTTCTTTTTCTTTCTGTCTTCATATGTGAGTACCTTCTGCAACACTGGCCATTAGAGATTATCCCGTGGCCTTGGGATCTTTCCTTCACTGATTCCTGTAACACTGCCCTCACTTCTTGCTGGGTTGGGCTGTCCCTGCCTCTTTCTCAAACTCCCTCAAGCATAAGCAAAAGTGGTTTCTTTATGTCCCCCAGCAAGCTCACTTACGGCCTTCTCTAATGACCCATGATGATGACACTGTGACACCGAGCTCTCTGCTTGTACCTTGGGACACTCTGCTGCATGCCAGTTCTGATGACAGACTTGTCACTGGCCATTTCCCACTTGATAGCATGACAGCAGCTGAGGCCAAATGGGCGTGAAATAAATTCGTCATCCGTCCCCTGAAGCCCGCCCCATTTCTGTTGATTATACCACCCAGCACAAAGCCTCAGGGTCCTCTCTGATCCTTTTCCTCCTGTTTCCTACCATCCAGTTCAGTCCTGTCCCTCGCCCCATTACCAGGTGCCTTCAGTCTGTCCTTCATCCCGGTCATAATTCTGGTGGGGACTTCTGACTTCTGCCTTCCTCGTCTCTGTGACTGCCTGCTGGGCCTCACTGAACCCCTCTCCGGGCCTCCCTGTCAATCCACACAGCGCTTCCCCTGGAAGATTTTCCTCCATTTCCCAGTGCAAAGTTATAGTTACTGGATCACATGCTGCCTCTGCTCAGACCCCATCAGTGGTTTCCATCTCTCTTCAGGACCTGCGTCCCTGGGCTCTGCCTCACACGGAGGTTTGAGCTACTTTCCCTGCGGGACTTGGCTCCGTTCACACGGGCAGTCCCGGAAGTGCTTCTTGTTCTGTTCCACATCTTTGCCTTGGTTCATGGCATAAACCTCTGACGCTCTCTGTTCTCTGCCTCCAGTGATTCCAAACACTTTATGCTTCATGGCCCGGGGTGGATGCTACCTCACACAAGGGCTGGTGGCATAAAGCAATGAAAGAACCTGTTCCTTCCCACGGACCAACCACGCTCACTTGTCGCGGTCCCCGTGGGACCCCCAGAGTGCTCACGGAACACGGCCTCCGAGTCCTGGCCCCACAGCAGGGTCACCTGGGGGCTTTCAAAAAATTCCAAGGCCCATGCTTCATCTGGGCCAATTAAGTCAAAACCTCTGGGGCGCTGAACGAGTTATTAGTAGTTTTTAAAGCTTGCTGAGTCCTGTGTGCAGCCAAGAATGTATGTCGACTCATATGTGACACTTTTGTGGATGAGTTTTTAGTGGTCTCGCATTGTTTTCTTTGTCTAACTGTTGGTCCTGATGGGATTCTCTGCCTCTGTAGCCTGGGTGATGTCTGGCACTGTGTCTAAGGCTCGACAGACATTCAATGAAACAAAAACATTTTAAATGATGTTAAGAATCAAAATAATTAAGAGTCCATCTATAGGGGGAGGGATGGAAATCAGCTCAGTGGCTATTTCACATTGTAAGTAGCGAATCAAAAGCTTCTTGTATGTTAAATAACCTGTTTCAAGGCCTTGGTAGAACCCTCTGTACCCAAGTGGTTAGTCTGCTAGCGAGGTGTTTATTAACATTCATCTGGGGCGGCCATACCTTGCTCATAGTATAGCAGCAATTCAATATGGTGCGCTACACAGCCAGATACTGTGAGGACCCAATCGACTTCTTGGTTTGTTATGAAGACTAAGTGAGTAAAACTTCTGGGAGGAAAAACGTGTTAAAAAACATAGTGAAACTATTATTACTTTTAATTAGTACATGTTTGTATTATATGATAAATTCAGTAAACTGAATCAGACCCACAAGCTTAGCTATCTTATAGTTTCTCTTGTATAAGAACCCCCAAAATATAAATAAAGAGCAAGATAAAAGATGGATAATAGGAAATAGGGAGATAGATCTTTTTCAAAGGGAAAAGGAATCAAGAGATATAGGGAAAGGGAGGGCAAAAGGGAAAGGTGTGAAAAAAAAATTAAGATACATTACGTGCATGTAGTGATACATGCATACTCACATTTATAGCTGTACAATTCATAGTAGCTAACTCTTGGAGGCAGGCTGTATGCCCATCAACAGATGAATGGGTAAAGAAAATATAGTATTTATGCACAATGGGGTACCACTCTGCCATAAAGAAGAATAAACTAGAGTCATTTGTGGGTAAACATTATTTTTAACAAAATCACATTTTTGAAAAAATAAATCTCAGAGCTTTTGTGAACACCATTGAATATATATATATATATATATATATATATATATATATTTTTTTTTTTTTTTTTTTTTGTGCCAGGGATCAAACTCACAACCTTGCACCTACCAGGCAGGCACTTACGCCACTGAGCTAAATCTCTGGCCCTATTTTTTGAGACAGGGTCTCATTATGCAGTTCAGGCTGGAACTCACTTTGTAGCCCAGGGTGGTCTCGAACTCACAATGATCCTCCTGCCTCAGCCTCCTGAGTGCTGGGATTAAAGGTGTGCGCCACCACTCCTGGCTACCACTGAATATGTTAAGTCAAATAAAAAACTCATGTTACCTTGGGCATGTTTGCTTCATGCAGGAGAAAGGTAATTATGTAATATAGTTATCCTATCTTCATATGGTATTTGCAGTTGGTAGATGCTGCAGAGTTTAGTTTAGTCTGTGGGGGTGGAAAGGAATTTAAATCCATTTGTACCTGGATTGTTGCTCTAGTGGTTACAGTGGGTGCTATGGTTTAGGTCGAAAATGTCTTCCAAAAATCTCATGTGTTTAGCGGTGGGGCTTTTGTAAGGTGATTGGATCACAGGGCCAGTGTATGAATCCTCTGATGAGTTCATAACTGAATGTACTATAGGGAGGTGGGGCCTGGTCAGAAGAGATGGGTCATGGGGTGCACACTACTTGCACTCTTGTCCTGGATTTTTCCTGTTCTCTCTGACTTCCTGTATGAGCAGCTTTCCTTTGCTATGCCATTTCACTATGCCACTTCTGCGTTAGAGTCAATCCATGGTGCATTGGCTGAACCCTCTGAAACCATGAACTAAAATAAACCTTTTCTCCTTTAAATTGCAGATATGAAGTATTTTATTCCAGTGATGGGAAACTGACTTACAAAAATATGTAGGAACAAAGAAGAAAGACTATTAAGTATGTTCTCTTTTTCATTTACTTGAGGACCAAGATGTCTTGTGATTTAATGGCCTTGTCTCTGAAGTCTTACTGATTAATGTTCAAAATCTGGTTCAAGACCTGAATGTGGTAGCATGTGTCTATAATCTGAGTTCTGTAAGAGGCTGAGGCAGGAGGGTCTCTCGAACTCAGGAATTTGTCAGCCTGGGCAATGTAGTCTGAAAAATGTCAGAAAAGAAAAGTCTGGCTCTTGCTCAGTTCCCCACATGGTTAAACTTAGACAGAGGGCTCAGTCTCTCTGAGTCTTCATGTCCTGAGGTGTGATGCAAGGACTAACACTGAGCTTTCAGTGTCACGGAGATTAAGACCCAGCATGTAAGTGAGGTAGCTGTTACTTAGGGTCTAATGAAAGTTACATTTTTCCTTAGAGCACCATGTATATTGATGATTTCTTGTTTTTTCCCCTGACCTTGGTAGACTCTTCCTCTTAATGTTTTTCAGACAATTCATATTGTTTTTATGTTTGTAGACAGAAATACGCTGTTTTATTTTGTGTCTGAAAATTGTTCATTGGTCTTTGGTCCATATCATGATTTAGTTTTTCTCTTCTCCTGTAAATTCATCAAATATTTGAATTCCTTTGCAGTGTCTTTGCCATAATTTCAACTCACCATGTGCCTTAAATAAGTGTAATGATGTAATATTGTTATCCTATCTTTGTAAGAAGCATAGGGGATGATATAATAACTCAGCTTCCAAGGAAGTGATATTGCCATCTGAAAAAAATTTCTAAACAGATTCTCAACTGTGAAAGTTTCTGGAAATTGAGGCTGAGAGTCTGCAGACTTTGGTGGCTTCTGTTTAATTTGTTGGCTTGCATACAGAGGACTTGAGCAGTCCTTTACAAATCACAAACAAGAGTTTTCCCTCCTTCCTGCCCCACGGGTCAAATCTTATCAGAGGGCATTTTAGAAATCTTAAAAAAGTCTGACATTTTGTTAAAGCAACTGGCAAATAGATTTCTCCTGCCCACTGCCTCCACAATCCCTTTCCCTGCCTACATATAGCACACTTTGTATGGTGCTATTTTCAATCTTCCATATTTTTCCTCAGTGAAATTAACTTTTTAAAAGCACAAGATGGGGCTCTTTGCTGCTCTGTGCAGAAAGACTGCATACTCAGCTGGCTTGGAGCTGAAGTGCTCATAAAGTGAATGTCAAGGGCCACTTACTTTGAAGTAAAATTAAATTTATGGACGAGGGAGCAAAGTCTAATTTTTATATACCTTCTTTCTAAAAGCCAGCTAAGATTTAGAAAACTACCTGAGCCAGCCAGTGTGGGTGGACCCACTCCATGCTGTTTCCTAAACCTGGTTTGCACATTACGTGACGGTGGAGGCCAGTTCCTGGGATAAGGATAACTGTGAATCTCTAACACAAAGCTGTAAATGTATCTCCATATTTAGTACCTTGTAAAGATAGCTCAATCTTTCGAAAAGGAAATGGATGAAATACATTTTCTCTCCACCTCCATTTAAATTCTCTGAATTTCGACTCACTGTTCAGTATTTCTCATTCCTGAGTAACTCATTAGGCTTTTTTATTATTTTCTTTTCTAGCTTCTTCTATTACAGAGCTGTGCTTCCCCAGTGAATTGCCACATCTTTGGGTTTCCTTGCTTGGGAATTTGCTTCCCAGGTCGAGAGCTAAGGAGCCAATGTGCATTCCATCCTGGTCCCAGATTCCTTCTCCTGTTCTGCATATCCCATCTTGTCTAAATTTATCAAGGGGGAAAAGGAATGCATTACTTTGGCCTGAAAAAATTCTTTCTGAGTTCCTACTCCATTAAAAAACATAGTATTTGAGAGAAATTGGCCAATTTAATATCTCAGCCTGAGCAGATTGAGTGTTTTGGAGAGAATCTTTTTGTGATTGTTTCTGTTCACATGGTGACTGAAACAATTCAAGTTTCACCACATACCCTGATCATTAGGTGTCATTACAGAAAGTAGAACTACTAATCATGCTCAGTTGACTTTTCCCCATCTTTACTTATTTCATGTAAGATAGTCAGTGTAGGGGAGGTGTTCTTAGAAAGTTTACAACTACTAACCAGATTCAGGGTTTTGTCTGAACACCTGAGAAATCCCAGAGTTTTCCTCTTAGTCCTGACAGATTTGATTATAATTATTTTAAAAAATGTTTTATTTTACTTTATTTTTAATGTGTTAATTGTACTCATTAATGAGGTTCAGTGCAACATTCAGCACTGATCAAATCCAGCCTCCCTCTGCCCAGCCTCCCCTACCCCCTTTCCCAACCTCTACTGAGTGCTGTTCTACATTCAACTTTAACTTCTACGTATGAGAGAGAACACATGGAAGTTGTCTTCCTGTGTCTGGTTTATTTCACCTACAATAATGTCCTCAATTTCTATCCACTTTTCTGCAAATGACAGTGTTTTATTCTTCTCTCTGGGAGAATAACACTACTGTATGTAAGTACCACTTTTTCTTTATCCATTTCATCCATTAATCAAGACCTAGGTTGAATTCATGATAGCTAAGATATTGTGAATAGAACCCTAATAAACATGGACATGCAAATATCTCTTTGGATGCTAATTTCATTTCCTTTGACTGTTAGCCCCAGGACTGGGATAGCTGGACCATCGTAATTAGAATTCTAGTTTGCTGAGGAACCACCATGTTGTTCTCCATAGTGGCTGATTAGTTTACATTCCCATCAACAGTGTATGAGAGTTTCTTTCTCTCTAATTCATAGCCAGTATTTGTTATTTTTTGTGTTTTGGTAATAGCCATTCATACTGGGGTGAGATGATATCTTACTTTAACTTTTTATTTTGCTAGTACTGGGGATTGAACTTAATAAGATTTATTAGCTTATTGTATGCCATTTCTATTAGATGAAAAATGAAAAAAAGGTTAACTTATGTGCTCATTTTAAATTTTTAAATATAATTCTTTCTTTTTAATGGCTTATTACCATTAAATAAATAGTTCTTATTTTATCCATTTACAAATATGATATATGCTAATTGTAGAAAAAAATTTTAAAAATCCAATGAAGAACAGGTAAAAGAAGAAAGCAAATATTCATCCAAATCTTCCAACCAGGAGAGAACTGCAGGTTTTTTAATGACTGGCCTATAAAAAATGTTGGTGTGGAACTCAAAAGAAATTATGGAGAAAGGTTATGATATGTGGTTAGGGTTTCTGTGACACTATTATTTCATTTCTGTCCTCAATACTTTGTCCTGTGATCATGTGCTCTAGCTTGGCTCTGGAATGTTCCCTAAATGCTCAGTTATTACAGGCTTAGTCTCTTGTCTATGGTTGTATTGGGTGATATGCTATGTACCCCCAAGTCCTCATACTTTTGATGGGCTGAGTCTAGTGCTTGTGTTCAGTTTGTTGTCTAACACTGGGATTAGTAATGTGAACACTGCCCACGCCCAGGGGTGGAACTGAGATACAGTGTAAGGGAAGGCAGGTCTTCCTCTTCCGCTTGCTGTTCCGCTTCCACTCTCTCTCTTGCCAGCGCGCCTTGTGGCTTGCAGCCACCATGAATGGTAGTTCCACCACCCCATGCTGACTTGGAGCCAACTAATGGACTGAAACTCCTGAGAAACTGTAAGAATAAACCTTTCCTTCCCTAATTTTGGGCGTCAGGTGTTTTGTCTCAGCAACGAGTAAAAAGTAACCAAGACAATGGTGTTGCTGGGAGTTGGTGGAATCTTTAGGTCATAGGGCCTAGCGAGAGGAAGTTAGGTCATTGGAGCTATGCCTTTGCAGGGATACTGAGAATTCAGATCCTTTCTCTTTCACACTTTGCATCCTGGCCACTTTAGGGGAATAGCCTTGCTCCATTATGCTCCTTCCATGACGCACCTCCTCACCACAGGCCCAAAAACAATGGGCTGATGAACCATGGACGTAAACCTCAAAAATGGTATTTTGTAAAGAAATAAACCTTTCCTATTTTTAAATTGGCTGTCTCAAATGTTTTGTTATAGTAATGGGAAGCTGACTAACACAGTTTCTATGGAAGACATTGCCTGGGTCAGCCAAACTTAGTTATTTCCTTAGTTGCAGCTTGTCTGAACAACCCAAAATATCTCCCTTTCAACAGTTAATCACAATATAGCCTGCCTAGGTACAAAAGGCTAAGACATATGAGGGACATTCTACAAGCTATAAACATCTTCGTTTTCAGGAAGACCTGGTTTAGGAGTTGAATTTCTAAAAACAAATGCCATTAAAGTTTGTATCAGAAGAGATGCTCATCGTTATCAGACCTGAGCACTTAAGGATCCGTGTGAAGCCCTCCATCTCTTTCCTTCCACTGCTGTGGCAATTTGGGAAGAGTTGAGATATGGGGCGTCTGTCAGTCCTGGGTACTCAGTCACGTGTGGAGCAGATCCTCCCTTCTGCCTCCCACCCCAGGAACACAGGTGAGAAAGTAATCTTTCTTATGCTGAATTCCTGCAATCTTGGGGTCTGTTTGTTAATGCCTGGGAGATGGATGGATCCACTTCCTCAAGGTCAGGAGCTCTCTCTGGGTGCTTTTATAATCTTTGTATCCTGGGCACCTTTCACAGTGTTTATGGTATGTAGTAGATTCTTAGCACAAAACCCTGAATGAACTTATAATTTTGCCAAGCGAGGCTGTCACGTTGGACAAAACCTCTAGAGGAGTGTCGTGCTCCTCGGGTGCCCCAGTGCTCCTGACTCACAGCCCCTCTCCTCAGACTTGTCATCATCTGTCAGGCTGCAGGGTGCCGACATACACGCATTCCGGGGAAAGAAAACAGAAAACTATGGTCTTTGATTTTGTCACTACCCCTGTCGCCCATCCTCTCACCCCTACCTATCTTCTTTTATATAAATCTGCCTCTGAAGTGGGATTGAGACAATTGAGCTACTAGTTGATGTTTTTGTCAGCTTGCAAAAATCAGAAACACATTATTTTGACAACCGGCTTCTTAGCTTGTGCCCTATACTATGAGAAACACTTTACCTGAACCGTTACAGTTACTTTTCACAGCACTGCATACCTACTATTTTATCCACTGTGTGAGAGGAGGGTTGAGGCGCCCGAGCTTGGGACCTAAGAGCTTACAGCCCTCAAAAGACAGAGAGGGCCCTCCAGGAGTGGCACTGTGCTGTCTCTGAGAGCTCTCACCACGAGCAGTGTCACCTCCAGAAATAACACGTGTGGGTTGAAGTAATGAACAGCATTCAGATCTGGAATTCCAGACAGCCACGCACATATCAACCCAGATGTAAAGTGACACTGCTAATAGGACATCTGTAATTACATCTTATTTCATTAGTTGCAAGGGGTAATTGCATCCAGAAATTTCCCAGTGCAGCTGTATGTGACAGAGGTAATGTATACGTTGCCCCAAGGAAACAATGCAGTGGAGAAGTTGCAGTAACACTAAGTGGTTTTCTAGCACTCATCACTGCTCCAGCACCATCTGGACTGTAGGAGAGCGGGGATGGGGGGCGGGGGGTGACCAGCTGCCGGAAGTCAGGGTGCTGGGACCCTCTCTGGACTGTCAGACTTTTGAATCTCTCCACTCTTTGCCCCTAAATGTCCTGGGGGAAGGCGGTGACTTTGGAAAGTAAATTAGGTGAGCGGTTCCATTCCTGGGACTGAGCGCTCAGCCAGCTGGATTTGGCAGAACCGGGGTTTCAGCCAGCCGGGTGCGTGCACCACTGACCAAGTGGTGATCATGACAGGCCCTTCCCAGACAGGGCGCCCAGCTCTGACAACAGCGAGTGTCATGCTACTTCCCACTGAAGCCACACACAGTTCCACAGTTGTCCCAATACCAACCTGATGATTACTGTAATTGTTTTAAGCACTGGCTTTTAGGAGTTAAGAGGTGTTGGAGACAAAACTCCATTACTGTGAGTATTAGAATTTTCTTGTGCTAGGATTGAATTGAAATGTTCTTATTACTGTGACAGATACCAAATAGAAAGCAGAGCGGCCAGGGCTCCGCCTAGAGATGCTCAGAAAATTTTAGTTATTGTTAATGAGGAAACCATCCAGAAACTCAGAGTACTCATAGCTCTAGTAGAAAAATCACAAATCACTTTTAAATATTTCTCGTGGAAAAGGCAGTTTGTTACTTATTTGTTTAGTCCTATTAGAGATCTTTATTTATTTATTTATTTGTTTGTTTTTAGGACAGGGTCTTGCTATGTAGTTTAGATTGTCTTTGAACTCACTCTGCAGCCCAGGGTGCCCCAGCTTCTCTGGTGTTAGGGTTGTAGGTGTGTGCCATCATGCCCAGTGAGATCCTTTTAAAGCTGGGTCATCAGTTTTTTAGAAGTTGCTATGAATCTGAGAAATGACGGATTATTCCTAAAGCCAGTGAGGCACTAATTTGAGATGTTTGAAATTATCCTTTTGACTATATCTCATAACATTTGCCTGGAAATTTCATGATGTGTGTATCAGTTGGTCTGTGAAATAGTTTTCATTCACACTATTGCTTCTTTGGAGATTTGCTATAGGATGCATGAGGCAAGACACTTGGGTCAGGGGGAAAAGGAATTATAGAATTATACTTTTCTTTGTTCTTGAGAGGTGCTAAAGATCTCTATTTCTCTTCTTTATAATATTTGGCCCATTATGAGAGAGAGAGAGAGAGACAGAGAGAGAGAGAGACAGAGACAGAGATAGAGAGAAAGGGAGAAACAGCAAGAAAGAAGGTGTGGAGGGGAGGAAGGAGAGGGGAGGAGCCCATGAGTGAGGCTCCTCTTCGCCGAGGGATTTGGTATGGGCGCTCCGCGTCTGTTCTCCGTGTATTGAACTTAGTAGGAAAGCCTAGAAATTCTCTGGAACTAAGAGGCAGACATTCAACCAGTTCAGGGGTTTCTAGATACATGAGGAAAAATGCAGGAGGGAGCCTGCCTTAGGATTCTAGGAGCTTAATGAAGAGGAAAAATGCTTGGATATTTTGGGATGGGTGGCTAGTCCTACTACCAAGTGGCTTCAGCCATTGCAAAGGGTTGAGATGCTATACTGGTGACCTGAAATCCAGGAGCCACTGAAAAGCAGGAAATAGGTGGGAGCTTTCCAGGTGCCATCTTTGAGCCCAGGCTCGGAAAGATGCTCTATGTGTTATAATTCCTGCAAGAAAAATTTGATGATATCGTGCCTTCCGTGTGTGTGTGTGCGCGTCATTCAGACGCACATGTGTGCAGTGAGCAGGAGCTCAGGGGTGAATGCGATGTGTGACCATGTGGGTAGGCAGTCTCTGTCCAGTCTGCTGGCTACAAGGACCTACTGTCTTTTCCTGATAGAAAAGCCTGATTTCCTCCCTTTTTTCTCATTCTCACCAACTCAGACGATCATGCCTGAGGCCACCTCCTTCACCTTCACACTCACCTCCCATTCCACTTCTCTGCATGTGCAGGGTGGAGCTTGTGCCAGAAGGACGCTAGGAAGAGGGGGAAGTGACAGTGCAGGCATCCACATCGCTGCTTCTTTGTGACAGTGCCAGTGAATGACTTCCTAGTGGGCTGCAAGGGACAGACGCATTGACACATCTCATTCTTGCTCATTATTCTGGTAGGAAACTTTCAATGCCCTGAATCTCTGGACTGTCTTGCTGGAGTAGTTTCCCTTTCTTTCAACTGCAATGAATTATTCTGCCATTGTGCAACTGGAGCTGTAAAACATTTCAGGGTGGTTTCTTTTAAAAACTCCAATAAATGCCAAAGGACGTTATTAATCCAAACTCCTGTAAATGTCCAGTGAGAAAAGGAGACAAGTACATACTTTCCCCCACAAGTCTGATTTAATTTGTATTATGTAAGGTGGCTTCCTGAATAAAGTCAATGGTTTGGAACAGAAACCTTCTGAAAGAATTTTGGACAGTCCTATTCCTAACATACTTAAAAGGTTCCTTAATTCTTGGTTCATTCAAACATACATCCATTTATTTCTTCATTAATAGATATTTGTCAAATATTATGGTATGTCAATCCCTGCACTGGGTGGGCACTGTACGTACTAAGGTTAATGAGACGAGGTCTCTAACCTTCGGGGGAAGATTGGTTCCTAACATGAGAGTGGTGATGCCAGGTCTGGAGAGGGTGGTGGAGATAAGAGCAGGAGGCCTTGAGGGTGACAATCTGGCTCAGAGGGTGAGACGACTCAGCAGACAGTGGGGCCTGACCTCCAGTGGAAGATTAGGAGTTGAGGGAAGCATGAGAGAGGTAGGGGAAAAAGACACTGGAACAAGCACACTGGATTTTACAACAAGGGGGCCATCAGTTCCGTCAGCCCAAGAGCTCTCAGAAGAGTGATGGAGGTAGAAGCTGGGTTGCAGCAAGCTGGGAAGTCACCAGGGGCTGAGGAAGTGGACATGGAAGCGAAAGGGTGAAGGCACATGGGACAGTGGCTTTGCTGATAGTCAGGGTCAGGGTCTGAGGAACTTGTATTTTTTCGACTTAGTCTGAGTGCATCTTATTTCCTGCAGTGCTTATCTTATTGTGATACTGTATCGATTGCACTCTGTGCTTCAGCCTTTAAGTTCCAGGACATGGGTACTCTGTGCTTCAAAGGCCACCCAGGCAGCACACAAACTGCTCTTTTTCTCTGCCTGTAAGTCCATGGATTGTTTGAGTCAGAATCAAAACACCTGTGGTGTTGGTTAAAAATGCAGATCCCTGGGCCCCACTCCCTGCTCCCAGATTTTTGCATTTTAAAAGACTTTCTAGGTGAGTTTCATGGTGAGTGATGGTTAATTTTAGGTTTTAACTTGTCAAAGCCAAGACGCCAGTTGTTTGGTCAAAGGCCAATGTACAGATACTCCTCAAAAGTACGGTGGAGTTATGTCCCAATAAATCTGTCAGAAGTTGAAGAAGCATTGCATGGTCCTGACTTACCAAATGTTACAGTTTTTGTTCAGATGGCCCCCCAACTCTCATGTAATCATGGACATGGCTGAGTCTAGCATTCATGATTGGTTTGTTGTCTGGCGCTGGGATTGGTGGTGTGAGTGCTGCACCTGCCTAGGGGTGGAGCTGGCATCCAGTGCAAGGGCAGAAGAAGGTGTGTCTTCTCTCTCTTGCCCGGCTCATGGTTTACTGTTTGTGGCTGCCATGAATGGCTGGCGCTTAACCATGCCACCCTGCCTTGCAGGCAGGTGAGTATGAACTGAAACCCCCCAAGAACAGGAAATAAACCTTCCTGTTCCTAATTTTGGGTGTCAGATATTCTGTCTCAGCAACAAGAGAAAAGTAACTAAGACACCAAACATCATCACTTAGCAACATAATACACTATTGAAGTATCAGTTATTTACCTCATGATTGGGTGGGTGTGATTCCTTGCCTCTACCCAACTTTGTGGGATAGAATTGTCCTGTGCTGTAGTTTGAGTGTTAAATGTCCCCCAAGATTTGTATGTTAAAGGCTCAGTCCCCAGAGTGGCACTGTTGGGCAGTGGTGGAATCTTTAGGGGGCGGGGCCTGTAGGGAGGAAGTTAGATCACTAGTGGCACAGCCTTGAAGGGGATTGCAGGACCTTGGCTCCATTCCTGTCTTTTCTTTTGCATCCTGGCTGTGAAGGAAAAAGTTTTGTTCCACTGTATGCTCCTGGAACGATGTACTGCATCACCGTGGCCTAAAACAATAGCATCCACTGATCATGTGCCAGAATCTTCAAAACTGTGAACCAAAATCACCCTTTTCTCTTTATACGTTGATTATCTTTGGTGTTTTCTTATGGTAAGAGGATGCTAACACACAGTGTATATTGTTAGCCTGAGAAAAGGTAATTCAAAGTGTGGTTTCTAGTAAATGCAACTGCTTTTGTACAACCCTGTAGTAGAAAAATCATAAACTGGACCATTCACTGTGAGCATTGTAAGTCGGGGACTTTCTATAGACGTTGTTGTGATGGTGTTTTTAGATGTGTTTAATGTTTGAATTGTTAGACTATGAGTAGAGAGATTTCCCTCTATGATGTGGATGCATTATATTCAATCAGATGGATAAGGCCCATTGGAACAAGGACTAAGGTTTTGGGGTGAGAAGAAATGTGACCTCAGTATTGCAACATAGAACTCCTGTCTGCCTGGCACACACATCAGAGTCAACTGTTTCTGCAGTTTCTAGTCTCCCAACTTGCCATATGGGTTTTGGACTTACCCGCCCCTACCATCAGATGAGTCAAATCTTTGCAACCAGTTTGTCTTCCACAGGTTCTCTTTCTGTGAAAAGTCTACTAATAATGGTGGATGTGGGGCTCAGAAATCTGTGTTTTAAGTAGTGTTCCACATGACTATGATGAGCTAGGCCAGTGAAGGCTGGAGAGAGCAAAGAACATGGTGAAAATGATCATGAAATGCTTTGGAACAATTGCTTCATTTATGCATTCAATTCGGTATTTTTCATGTGCCTACCAAGGGCCTGGGCACCATTCCAAGCACTGGGCAGAGTGCAGTGCACAAGAAAAATGTAAACAGCTCTCATTGGAGTCCTAAAGTCTAACTCCAAAAGGGTCTTAAGATGCATCTCTCAGCAATTAAAAAAGTAAAGCCTTGTATACATTTTAAAGATCTACAGCTATCCTGTTTTCCCTCCTGTACACTAAACATTTTAACTCTATCCATGTAAATATCCACTTACGGTGACTTCACACTTCAAGAACGTATCTCTAGCCTAGAGTCAGGTCTGTTGGCATTCATGTTATAAGAGATTTTCCCTTATTTTGGTAAAAGTAAGGAGCACTTACTTTTTGCCAGGCATTGTGTTAAAACCCTTTCTTTCAGGAGTTCACAGGCTAGGGAGGAAAAAGCTGATAATCAACTCACCATTAAAATACAACAGAGTTGTTCTGGAAGCATGCATGTGATGTCCTGGGAGGGCAGAGGGTGGGGAGCCCCTAACCTGAAATTGGTTGTAGAAGGCAACTTCTTTAGTGGTCATTCCTGGAAATAAGACTTCCCTTGAATCAATGGAGTTACACTGCTTTGTGTGAGACTTAACAGAATCAAGCTACAAGACACCCTATTATTCTTTTATCCACCATGGTTCCTAAAGTTGGTGTCTATTAGCTCCTACTTTCTTTGGTGCTAGACTAATTGGTGAGGGATGTGGGTTGGTGGTAGAAGGGAGGCATTGCAAATAAAATTGTGTGGGGAAGATAGCATTGAATCTTGATCCCACATTTCATTGTCCATTTGCCAGGGTTCCTGATACTTTCTATTTGACCCTGAGTGGTCTTACTACGTATGTTTTTCCTGCACTCTTATCATTTATCAACCCTACGCATGATGCTCTTATAGCTTAGATTGAAGGGTTGTTCAATCCTTTAGACATGGGGAAAGACAAAGGGGCTGAGAAGAGCCCTACAAGATTGGAATGGTCATCTCTGGAGTAGGAATCCTTCCAACCTCCTTAGTTAACAAGGGAGGCTGACAGAAATCCCAGTAGTCTGGCTTTTATTTAGCAAATTAATCCACACAAATGTACATGTTCTGTGTTACCTGTGCTCCCAGGGCATTCTCCTCTCATGAGTCTGGTGGAAGGTGACTTAGCTCTTTCTTCACTGAAAAGGTTGAGGTCACCCCACAGAACTGTATTTTTTACTTCAACAGTTCCGTGACACCTTCTTTGTTATTCTGGAGATACAAACTCTCCTCTTCCTTTATAAGATTTAACCTTTCACCTTTCTGTTAACCCCAGTCTTTTCTTTCAGTTTCTTGTTTTGTTCTATCGGTTTTCTCTCTTTTGTGTGTCAAATCTCTCTCTCCCTACTTCAGTTCCTCCTTTGCCTTAAACACATTCATGTTGCCTCACTTTGAAACCACCACTCCTGTATAAATTGCCTGCATAACATGCACTCCTGCCTTCTTCATGTGTCCCTTCCTGTTCTATAGAACTTTAGAGGCTAAAAAATGCATTTCTTAGGGTCTGGGGATATAGCTCAGTGGCGTAAGTGCCTACCTGGCAAGTGTAAGGTCCTGAGTTTGATTCCTGATACTCCCCCCAAAAAAAATCCCACCTACATTTCACAGCCAGGGTCCTGGATGTGATTTAGGTTCAGTTAAGTAGAGTTACCTAGATGATATTTGGAAAATGAAAATAAAATGAAATATTATGAAACCACTTCACATTTCCGTGTCTTTCTTGGCAAGTGAAGGTCATGGGGGCATGTCATTTTTCTGTAGCAGGTGTAGTAGAGGCCTCAGTGCCTTGTGTCTGGTTTTATGGCTATGGAAAAACAGCAGATAGAAGATCCATTTTGTTGGAGTGGATTGTGGCAGAGATGGCTTGCCTCTGCTTCCAATAGCTAGATTTATGGCCTCCAATTTCATCTGGAGGCTCCCTGATTTTATAGTGTCTTGGTCATGGGAGGGGCAGTAGCTTCTTTGGTGGCCTGATTCTGTGTTACAGCTTTTGGGAGTCATTCTAGGAAGCTCAACCTTGAGTCTGTCTTTTAAACTTCCCATTTATTTGGCAAAGCATTTTATAGCGTTGCATAAAACTTCTCCTTCTACTTACACTGGCTAGAAGATGTGGGCCGGGTTTTCAGAGGGTTCTGTACCATGAGGTGGCATCACCTGAGTGTGGATGGTGACAGCACCAGAGCCCCACTTACAGGTAGCCTTTAAAGACCGTAGTGAAAGTAAAACCTCCACATGGGGTGGCTGTCACTATTGCACGTGTTTGCTCGTTTGGCTTGGAGGAGCAGACATCCTGACTCCTAGACAGGGCTAGTGATTTGGCCAGATGCTCAATGACTTGGAAGACACAATTGGTAACCAGTGACAAGGAAGTCTGAGGAGGGGTATGTAGATAAACCTCCCCAAATGGGTAAAGCATGAATATATTTGTGTCCCATAAGATGGTTCACCAAGGAGCAGCATTTATAAATATGAACCAAAAGATCAAGTGGACAAGATAATTGCATCTATGAAATTGTGTGTTGCATGTTTTTTTTTCCAAACACCTTTGTCGTTGTTCAGTGGGCTGATACACAAAGTGGCAATAGTGGCAGAGCTAGAGAGGGATATGGTCTCAGCAATACTGACTTCCGCACATAAAAGGAATGGGCTACAGCTTAGCTGATTCCTTTACTGTCTGACCAACACATAGCCTTCAATATATCACCACTCCCCAGGGGATCAGTCAGCCACTGTTGGCAGATGGATCACATTGGACCACTTCAGTAGGGGAAGAGGCAACACTCACTCTCTCTGAAATCTATGCTTACTTTGGATTGGCCTTTGCCGCTTTTGCCAAAATCACCATCTGTGAGCTTTCAAAATGCCTTATTCATCCTCATGGTATTCGGTGCAGTATTACTTCTGACCAATGGACTCACTTCATAGCCAATGAAGTGTGGAAATAGGTTCCTGCTCATGCAGTTCACTGGTCTTAGCAATTTCCCTGACACCCTGAAGCAGCTGGCCAGACAGAATAGTAGAATGGTCTTGTAAAGATGCAGTTAGGGTGCCAGCTGGCTGGGGTCACCTGGCATGGCTGAAAGAATGTCTTTATAATTGTGTATGTGCCTCAACTCAGCAACTAATATATACAATATTTTCTATACTGTAGCAGGATTTGTGTGTTGAGTCAATTAAGGAGGGGAAATGGGAGTATCCCCATTCACTAGGAGCCCTAGAGTTTTAGTGTTGAAATTCTTGTTCCTATTCCAGTAGTTTTGGATTCTGCTAGTGTAAAAGACTTAGCTCCCAAAGGTAGAAGATTTCCACCAGGGGACATAGCTGTGGTTCCACGAAGCTGGAAGTTGAAGTTACCTCCTGACTCTGTGGATTCCTCACGCCACTGGATGAAGAAATAATGATGCGGGGTGAGGGAGAAATAGTGTGCCATTGGGGATGATTGATTTTGGTTTATTTGTGGTTGCTACTAAGCAAAAGGGGCAAGAAGGAATATATTTGAGCTGAAGTACCCATTGAAGGAAAAGGGAATAGGAAATGGAAGATGAAAGAAGAAAGTTACAAGTATCAGGCCACATGACTTGTTTCAGTAAATAGGCTTGCAGTATGATGAGTATGTCTTCTTTAATACAAATACATACATACACACATTTTATTTTCCTCTGCTCCATTCCCATACCATGATATATACCTAGGTTGTTAGATTATAGAATACCAAAGGGAGGGAGAAACTCAACTGGAAAGGCAATGAGGGTCACCAAAAGGTGAATGAAGGGACTTTGTATTTTCTGAGGGGTGGTGTTCAGAAAAGTTTGGATAAGAGCTGTGTGGTGTTAGATGGAGGTATGATTTCATCATTGTTTTTTTCTTTGAAGTTAAGTATAGTTAAAAGGGGGTACACAGACTTGTGAGGACCCAGGGGAGTTGGGCATGCATCAATTCAGCTGAAGATATTTTCCAGAAATTCTTTCCTTAATGGATTCGGATTCAGATGAGCATAGGGCTAATTACCAAAGACATTTGTGTGAGATTTGGAAGGCTGCCGAGAAGCAGCAGCGGGTGCACTGTGCAGGCTGGTGGAAGCCATGGCTCCTGCTGCCCCTGAGCACTGCGGCTGGCCTGCTGGGCTGTCCTGTTGGCGAGGGGCAACCACCGAGTCTGCACTCTTCCAGGTCCCTTTGTTCTCCCGAATCATAGGTCAGGTGTGCGTAGAACTTTGTGGCAAAGGACACTGACAATTTCTGCACGTCCCCACTGAGATTGCGAGAGGTGAGCGAGTGACACGGGTGCCCCATCACACAGCCATCTGGTCTCTTGCCTGCCAGGACTCAGACCTGCAGCAACTTCAGGCCTGCAACGGACACACAGAGGCAACAGTCCCGCGTGGAGTCCCTTTCCAGTCCTACACCTGTGTAAGGGTGGTCCCTGCAGTGATTCCCTTCTTCCATGTTGCACACAGTGATAAAACTTTGCCTAACATCAATAGTTTCTGTTTCTTTGAACCAAACCCTGAGCAATATAACTTACAAGGCAATGAATATTTTATCTGTTTTTTTTTAACAGATAGCAAATGAATGCATTCACTTAGTGTTTGAATTCACTCTGGACCACTTTGTTACCAAACACTGGTTTCCTAAATGCTTCCCGCTGATTTATATATGCAGCCAAGCTGCGTTGGCTAGATATGGTGAGTGCGGCAACAGAGCAGGTCAGCTTCTATCCTCAAGATCTGATGGAAAACACAGGCAAATGTGGGACACATGGTTTTTTTTTTTGCCACTGCTCCGGGAGATTACTCTTTCAGGGTGATTAAGGATTGATCATTGCACTGATTGCCAACGAAAGATTTGCTTATTCTCATCATACTGAACATCCCCAGAGGCTGTGGACATTGGGCACTGCTGATTATTACCTAGAAAGCTCTGTAGGGCCATGGCTTGTTTTGTGTATTATGGTGCCCTCAGACACAGCGTTTCTGGCATGAGAAATTAATAAACATTGACCAAACGAATGGGTGAATATATTTTCTCCTTCTGAACATTTACTCTTTCATTGGTGTCTGAGATATTTTATTCTCCTTACGTCTCTTCTATTAATTTTTTTTCCATCGAGCCTTCTTCCATGAATATAAGCCTTCTTTAACTATTTCCTTACTTCCTCCCTTTAGATTGTGTTTATTTATCTAACAAGTACTGAGTGAATATTTCACATGCACCAGAAATTATTCTGGTTGTTTGGGACCCGACAATGAATAGAAGGCTACTTCTGCTCTGATTTCATCCACCTGATTCAATTGCCATTTCTATGGAAATGACTTCCAAAATTTCAACTACCCCCAAACCTTTTAGAGTGAAAGCCCTCAGTTCGTATTCAATACATCCATCATGGAACTTGACACCAAACTCATCACTCTACAGGCAGCACCATGCTCTGGTCATGCTTCTGGCTCCCCATCTCTTGGGCATAGTATTTTGTCTTTAGTTCATACATCTACTGTCTACTCTATCCATTCCTTTCACTATTTTCCACCCTGCCTGACCTTCTGTAAATTTCTGGGCACTTTATTTCACTAGGAGCTAATGCCATTTCGTCTGCCTGGAGCGTCTTTCATGTTCCCATTGAAATCCTCTTGATCCGTCAAAGTTCAGTCAATCACCACACAAGAAATGTCCAGACAAACCACTGTGGCATGTATCACTTATTTTTCTCTTGTCCTCCACTTGCACTTTTTTTTCTTGTCTTGCCTTACGACATTTCTTTTCTTGTTTCCTACTCCTATTAGTCTGTGAGCTCCTTAAAATGTTTTATTTATCTTTATGACTCTGACAACAACATCTAACATGGTAACTGACCGTGGTATGTGCTCAATAAATACTTGCTAAAGTATATAGCATCAAGACTGAAGCACTTTACCTAGGGAGGAGACTAAATGCAAATGTAAGGTAGGAAGAGGAGCTGCCAAGTGAGACCAAGCATGTGCCTGGAACCTGGGGCTATCAGAGTGGACCATTCCCAGGGGCCAGGCTGGCAAATTCAGAATGTGAGGAGGTTTGCAGAAAGCAGAGGGGAGTTCAGCTACAGGAGATCTGAAGCTCTTGACCTCAGAGTTTATTCTCATGCTGACAGTCATGGAAGCTTACTTTCTGAAATTAGCTCATGCCAGCAATAGCAAGATCTACTTTCCATCTCTCTTCCTGCCTCCTTGATGCTACAGTCTCTCAAGCTGAAACAAAAAGTGAAGTTATCTCAAGGAAGGAGTATAAAAGTGGAAAGGACTTGTTCAATGCCTACTTCTGTCTGTAGCGTCTCCCACTGTGTTTTCAATAAACACATCAATAAATATACTTTGCAGGAAATCAGTACTCTTAAGTGTTACTATCTTATACAGGTTATATTATTTCTTGCTACACACACACACACTGAAACAGATGGATGTGTCTATGTCATGTTCTGTTGTATTGTTTGACAAGGGACCTTGCCAAAGCTGTTCATTCATGATACTGACTCATGGAGAAGTGGCTTTCTTGGGATTGTATACATCATTCAGCCTCTTTGATCTGCTTACCATGTTCTTTTGAAAACTTTTCATTTTTCCAAAACAGGAAAAAATGCAGTTTACTTTTTAGAGCAGAGATAGTGGTAAGGCGAGTTCTTTATGAGTTATTGCAAAACACCACAAGGAACGGCATCCCAGGGAGGAAAGGCGACTCTCTGGATGCCTGCTGACAACTCTCTGGGTGAGGTAGGAACGTGTGTTCCAACGAGAGCTGGATTGACAGTGAATAAAACCACATCCTGTGCAGAAAAAATACTAAATTTGGGAACAGAAGAGATTTCCTTTCTTTGTCTAGACATCAGGAGTTTGGAGCTTGCAGCCAGAATGATTTTGGTGAAATAGTGCTGGAAGATGTATCATTGTGATAGTTGCTCATCATGTTTGTATGTTTTGATTTAGGATTATCAGCACCAGATATTCTTTACACAATTATTTCTTATTTGTTTTAGGTTCCTATCATTTTTGCCTTGAAATTGTAATTTTTGAGTGTGTTAATTATAAAGTACACTCTGTTGTCATTTAAAAAAATAGCAAATGGTTGGGAATAAAGTTTGCTTATAGCAGTGTAATTTTTGTTCCCCTCACCGTTTCGAATATCTCAGTGGTATTGTTCTCCATCAGATTTTGTTGGATAATTTGTGTGATACTCTGTGATTGTCCAGACTCTGTAGCTACAATCTATATAGATTTATTTTTGGGGGATCTGCTGTGCTTGGCGACTCGGATTTTGGGTCTGATATCCTGCATATCCACCTAAGCTGAACTGAGAGATTGATTCAACTTCAGGTCTGGTCTTAACCAGTGGGCAGCTATCCCGCATTCTAGGGTGCAGCCCTTGTGGTGGGATTCAGTCTGGTTCTGTGTTACTTTGCATCCTTCCCTAGCAATATTTGGCAACTAATACTTTAGGTTTCTTTACTCGCAATCTATAGCTATCATAATACATAATTTAGAAAATAGTTCGGCTCCCCAAAGTCTTGTATGGAAGATACATTTCACAAAGAAATAGGAAGCCATTGTTAATTCATCTTCATGACCTAAGAGCCTGATTCGTGTTGTGCATTTACTGCATTCAAATAACTAGCCAGTGATATCTTCTTCATTCTAGTGAAGAATGAAAACATTCTACAAGTCTGGAGACATCAGGGGCTTGTATCATGATCAAGCAGAGCTAGAACGATTGGGGCTCCTGGCATTCAGGTCTTGTCACATATGTCATAAACTATGTTCCTTCCACAGCCCCTTCTGTGTTCGTTGTCCACTAACCTCAGCTAGGTAACAAACATTACAGGGAAGCTGACACTGAACATGTTCCAAAAAACCAGAACTTGTAATTTTTGGCACATTTTATTCTTACAAGTGGATGGGGGAGGAGAAAAAAAAACTTTCCAACTTAGCATCTGGTCATAAAAATGAACCACCTAATTAGAACAAGATTTCTTAAAAAGGAGAAAAAAGTATTTACTTTAGGTTTCTGTAATTTCAAACCTGAGCGTTCTGTATGAAATGCTTGAAAAAATAGCCAGCAGAATAAATACACTAAAAATTGAACAGTAGTGTAACTAATTCCTCCCTCTGCTGAAAAGAAAAATGAGGAAAGCACTGAAATTTGACTGTGTGACGCACTCTGGGATTGCAGAAAAAGAGGAACGAGGCTGGAACTCACCTGGTCATGGTCTCCACTCTCCCGCTAGTGGGCCACAGGGCCTGTGGGTCAGTGTGAGCAGGATTTCATGTGGGTCGCCATTGTCTCTGTGTACCTTCCTGTTGTCATAGTGACTCCTGGGTCCCTTGAGACTTCACATGCTAGTAAGGAGTCTTTTTGGCTTGCACTCTGTTCTCTCACATTTGCTTGCATTCTCAGGTTGCCTTTTATGGTCATTTCTGGGTCCAAAAAAGCAAGACCACACCATTCTAGCTAAAGGATTAAAAAAAAAAGGCAGGAAGACTATATATATTTGAACCCAGGGCTTTGCCCTCTCATAGAGCTATATTCCCAACCCTTTTTTATTTTTATTTTGAGACAGGGGTCTTTCTAAATTGCTAAATAACCCAAACTTGAGATCTTCCTGCCTCCGCCTCTCAGAATGCTATTTCATGGGTTATTTTTTGAACAATGCATTTCATCTCTAATGTCTAAGTCAATCATTTTGTGAATCCAACTCATGTTACATCATTTAAGAATGGCTAACATCTAGATAACAGTAGAAAGGGCCGGGGATTTAGCTCAGTGGCATCAGCGCCTGTCTGGCAGGCGCGACGTTGTGAGTTTGATCCCTAGTACCAAAACAAACAAACAAAAAAAAGAAAAACAAACAAACAAAAAAACCCCACAAAAAACCAAAACACAAACAAAAAACAAAAACGAAAAACAAGAAAACAGTAGAAAATCATCTGCCACGTGGAACTGAAAGGTAACTTACTTTCTCTGAGCCTCAGTTTCCTCAGTTGTAAAACGGAGATCTGACAGATCTCCTTCTGTCAGTAGGGTAGAAGAGTCTGTCTCTAGCCTGTGAGTAACCTAAGTGGATGACTGCATTTTCTCTCGTAGATGGTGAGAGTTGCTGTGCTGCTTGGGTAGTCTTGTACCTGTACACCAGCCCCTGAGCTGAAGGTGTGGAATTTGCTTCGAAGTCAATCCCTGCTTTTCGGTGGGTGAGTTTGTCTTCTTTCCTAGCTCCCCACCCCTCCACAAACCATTTGTCGCCCCTGCGAAGTGTTGGAGGGAGTCTTTCAGGGCACGTGCTGAGGAAGTGTGAAGCTTGATTATTCCTAGCAGCAGCTGCCTGCAAATCCAGGCCACGTCCCCCATTGCAATTGCTTTTGTGAGAGATCAGGACAATGAATTATTTCTCAAAGCTTATTTATTTGTTGTTTTTCAAACTGAGAACTTCTTGAAGAATGAAGTCCGAACTCTCTCTCACGAGCAGCAGGGCCCACGGATCCGGGCCTGCGTGGGTAGAGTTGTCACCTCCTGGCCCCGTCACCTCCTGGCCCTGCCAGCCAGCTCCGGTTCTCCAGCCGCCTGGGTGCCCCAGGTAGGGCCTTCAGCAGGGCCGACGTCTCTCCTCTTGCCTCAGATTGAGACACCCTGTCCCTGAATTTTCGTGGCTGCATCTTTCTAGTCATTCGATGTCACCATAGAGGAAGATGAGAGGCCTCCACTGTACTCTATGCCACCCGCACCCGATCCTCACGTACCTGATCCCCGCAGTGCATGGAGACCTGCAGAACAATCTCCTTTGTTTAATTTGTTGTTGTTGTTGTCTGCCTTCCCCTTATAGCATGTAAATTCCTCGAGTGCACAAACTTTGTTTTGGCAACCGGTATCTCAGTGAACAGTGATCTAGCAGCCAAGTGGGTGACTGCCCTGTGCCAGCGTGGTCCCATGGCCCTGAGGAGAGTGCCCTGCGCTTTGCGGCTCCTGTCACATGTGTCTGTCACACACTTAAAACGCGGCTACTGTAACTACTAAAACTGAATTTTAGTTAGAATTGAGACTATGAACACTGAATTTTAAATTTAATCTTAACTAATCAAAATCCAAAACTGTCACTGCAGCCAGTGGCTAGCTTATTAGACCTTGAGGCTGTGTTTGGCCTTTGCTGCGTAGTGACTCAGTCAATCACTCACTCACTCAATCAGTCATGAGATATCAGTAGTGATGTTGATTGCAAAAGCAGCAGCAGCCACTTTGGGGCTCTTCTCCTTCCTGGTGGTCTCTCTTTTTATCTCTGAATAGGATTGGTGGAGTATAACATCTGCATCTAGCAAGCCCATGATAAACCTTTTGAAAAGTTTTTAGCCTCCTTCAGTGGAAGCAGCAGATGAATTTTATTCATTGCTCTGTGCTTTTCAAGCCTGACCTCTTAGGTGTTTTCCTTCTGTTAATAACTTGTTAGTTGTGTGGAATTACATATCTAATAGCTTCTTAAGGGGTAGGATAACAGATAGCTTTAGCTACAAGAGCACTATTGCTTGACTAAGTTTTAAAAACTATCCATCTTGTCAGGGGAAGACAGTCACCATTGTGTGGAACTCTTTCTCCACCCTGAAATTTATTCAGGAAAACCAAAGACAACCAACACTCCTATTCACAGCAAAGCCGGAACAAAGCTCCTTTGTAAAGAAACTGTTTATGTGCTCTCAACACTTTCAAGGCATCATTTGGGGTGTATTACCTCACAGTGATTTACATTTTCTGTGTAATATCACTCCTTTCCCTGAGTCTGTGAAAGGACATTGAATGGAGAATTTTTTCCAGGTTTGCAGCTTGCCTGAGGAGTTGCTTAAGCCTGTGGAAATGCCCTGTGTATTTGGAATGCACTGCTAGGGGAATAAGAGTTTTAGGACCGTGGGCTCGTCCCTCGTTTATCATCATTATATGATGTCTGTCAACAGAAAACTGTTTCCCAGAATTCCATGAGGAGTTGCTCCATATAGAAGCATGGAGTCTTGTGACAAGAAAAAGGCATTGCGATGAAGAGTAATGGGAAAGGGGTGGGGGGGATAAACAGAAGCTTTTAGGGCTAATTCACGGCTGGCGTCATCTCCATTAGTGTTGGGATTGTTTGACGTTCAGTTCAGAGAATATGACCAGGGCTCGTTTCCATCTGTCACAGTGATTAATGGGGGTATTGTTAGGTAATAATAGTTTAATAACATAGTTGGAGCCGAGGAGGCACACCAGAAGTATATGTGGAATGGTACAACCAAGAGAAATGGGGAAGAAAGGCACAAAAGCCAGGGAATTGAGTCCGGTACTCAGCTCTGCCACTTAGCTTTCGTTGGGCGGCCAAGTGCAAATGGGTAATGGGGTCTACTAATGGGATGACGAGAGCTGTTGGAGCTCTCTGCAAGGAGCATCTTGCTGATTTAGTACAGGATTTAGTGCTTGTATCTCAAGGACTTCAGAAGTTTGTTAAATCGTAGCTCTCTGAGCCGTACTAGCTGGGTTCACAACAATCAATGCAGAGAGAAGCAGATAATTCCTTATGTAGAGAGGCCAGATTCAGCTCTTCTAAGTAATATCGAGGTTGTGTTGCATGCTATGACTTTGCACTTGTCTCACTATTTGTCATTAATGTGAAATCAAATCGATCATTTTTTCTTGCTTTCCTGAGTTGGTGACATACAAAATTTTCTCAACCTGTGGCAACACATTTCAATGAAGTTATCCTTTCTTCCAGATGGAAGAAGCACTTGATGGGCCACATACCAATCCTGACCCCCCATAAACTCAGAACCTAGACCAAAACTTTTATTCTTGAATGTTGGAAAATTTTCAGTGAGAAGTCACTTTCTATACAGAAAATTGGCAATGGTAGAGTATTTGTGTGTTAACTTTCCTTGCCAAGCAAAGAGGCACCTGACCTCACAAAACACCTGTCCAGTTTTTCTTCAGAAACTTTCCACCAAATGGACCAGGACATGAGTGGAAAAATTTTCAGGAAATAAGTGTGGGCTTATGTGAGAGGGAAGGACAGAACCTGGCCAAAGTGGCATGCTTTGACCTTGTTAGTTGTATTCATTGCTTATTTTCTCACGGTACTATGAGAGTGTGGATTCCAGTGGGAGAAAGGTAGGCTGAGATGCACTGATGCTAACAAAAGAGGCTTCAGAGTGGGACTGCAGTTGGAGGGAAGGAGGAAGGGAGTTTGTTGTTCGTCTCAGTCACTTTCTCCATCCTTGGGACAAAATGCCCAGCACTTAGAATTTAAAGAAGGAGGAGCTTATTTTAGCTCACAGTTCAGATCATGGTTGACTGGCTTTAAAGAAGAAACAGCATGGCAGAGGGACATAGCAGGGCAAAGCTGCTCACGCCATGGAAGCAGAGAGAGAAAGAAGGATTCAGGGAAAGAGACACAGCCTTCGGGGTTACAGCCACAGTAACTTCCCTTTAACCAGCCCTGACATCCTGACAGAAAGTCAGCTCTAAGCTTCTATAACCCATCTATGAGTTCCATCTATGAGCATGTGGAGCTCTCGGGGGACATCGATATATAAGCCGTAGCATTACTATTGTTGTTTTCCTTTCAGTGGTTTCACTACATTTCTTTCCCCTGATGATTTGGACTACATTTCTTTTCACATTCCCAAATGAATGGGTAGGGCTCAGAAAACTAAAACAAAGTTTATTTCCGAAATCAGATATAGAGTTTTATTGTATATTTAGAAAGAAGATACTACTCTTCATCATTTATGCCCAAGCAAAAGCAAATGGCTATCTGAAGGCAGTGGAGGAATCATTTCTATCAATCTAAATCAAGACAGAGGTGCAGCTGAGTGTCTGGCATGCAGGCTTCTAGTTAAATCTGGTCTCAGAGTGGGTCTACACTACAGTCTTTAATAGGGGTTGACATTAGTGCAAATGCTAGGTTTCGTGTTTGCTTTTCCTTCCCAGCACCCAATCAAACTGAGGAATTCTGATCAGAGGGCATAAAGGTCAAGGATATTTATGGGCCCATGGTATGAGGCTGCAGGTCTTTGCTGTGAATGGAGAAGTCCAGGTCTGAACTGGGAGTGGTCTTGTTTTAGACTTTCCTTGGTCTTCCTTCACCTTGGCACATTTCCTTGGCTAAACTTTGCGTGTCAGCAGAGTGATAAGACTAAAAGGAGACTTCAGCGAGGACTGGGGGAATAAACAGAAGGAGCAGAGGCCATTCAATCCTTGCTGAACTTATGTGAATAGCACTTTCTCAGGGCTTGGGGCCAAGGCTACAGATAACATAAGAACGCATTGCCTGGTCTTCATGGTCTTCTTGTTCTCAGAAACATGGAAGAGGGTGGGAGGATGACTGTGTCGGAGGATCATGGATGTCCAGTCACTGTCCAGTCTTTAACTTCACAAGGCAGGGTTTATAAAGTAACAACTTCCAGCATCTCTTCGAGGCTCCTTGTATTTCTCAATCCACCGCATATTTTTTCCTTCAAACTGAGTGGACAAGTGCAGTTTTATCTGGGTTGTTGTACACAAAAAGTGTCAGAGAATCAGGTGATATTCTCAAGGCAGTCAGGGCAGAGGGACGGCTGTTGTTTTCTGTCTCTTTTTCACTCTCTTTTACTAGGGACATGGAGCCGTAAGCAGTGCAGCGGCCTTGATGGGGGCAGGAGCGTTGTCTGAGACAGCGGACACTTGTGTACCTCGTGCTCCCACTGCATCTGACTGCATAGCCCCCTGCTCTTTTCATGGTGTGAGATGAAGCAGTTGAAAGCTTACCCTCCAAGGTTCCTTTCAACCATGCCGAGACCGCAAAGCGGAGATTGCCGGTGATTCCAAAAGAAAATTCAGGACCAAACGCTTGTTTGCAGGAAATATAAACATTAAAGCATAAATAACAGTTCCAGCAGTTTAGTTTAAAAAGTGAGCTTTTAGATTCCTTGCTAATTACATAATTAGAAAAGTTTCCTACCTGCTGTTAGTTGGCAAAGGCATTTTGTGAGCTTACATGTGTGCTATAAAATTACTTTCAATCTTGACTAGTTTTTGAAAACGAAGACCATCCCATTTGCAGAACTATTATGTGCTCTAAAATGTTTTATGACTTGTTTAATATCCACGATCTCCACCAAAGACTCCATATATATGCCTAGTCATTTGCGCTCATCTCCCCAATTTCTCAACTTTCTGGACAAATGACTTTTATTGCTGCTGCCTTGTGTTCAACTCTCTGAGGCCTTTTAGAGGAGTTAGGTTTTGTATATGGCAAGAGAGCTACAGGTCTGATCTCCAGACCAGCCAATTATTCTTGGCCATAGTCTATGCTTTTTCTCCAGCAGGCAGTAAAAGGGAGCCTGGGGGAAACAGAATGGATCTGTACAAATCCATCACCTCTGTTGGGGACAATGGTTGGAAATGGGCTTTCTTCTCGTTATGATGGGTCAGTCAGAATGAGATCATTGTTGCAGGGCTAAGAAAATATGAGTGTCTGCCAGGAAAAATCATTTTGACATCTCCCAGTAGCAGAGTCGCATGCAGATGGCTGGAAAGAGAAGCCAACGAGACAGCTTTTCTTAGTTCCATTGCCTGGGTTTCTTTGGGCCCATCCTGATTTCTTACAGGCGATGCACTTGGGTGGTTCGCTGAACCGATGGTCAGTGTGTCCGACACACTGTTGCGGAGTGATAGGATAGCTATTCAGTGTAGTGACGCCACAAGAGGGGCCCAAAATGTTACCCCTACTTTGCAACCACTCTTTATTGTTGAGCCTTCCATGACTGTGGTGTTTTGATTGAAGAGTTTTCCCTGATTTGTATGCTATACTGTGAAACTTTACAAAAAAGCATTTCCAGAGTAGTACTCCTTTCTGGGCAGAGATTCTCTCAGACTCTCACCATGAGATTTTTCAGTGAGAAATTGGTAAAAAGAATCCTGGAAAGATGTTGTTGTTTGTCAAGCAAGAGGCCTTTTGTACCTTGCCATTAAAATCTTTCCAGAGGAAAAGTATAAAGCCAGAGCTAGAGAAAATGCTAAGTTCTTTTAAAGTTGTGAAAACTTGCAGGTCTGTGATTGAAAAATCTACCCTTCTCCCTTTTTGTATATTGATTTTTTGGTTTCAGTCTAACCACTATTAAACTTTCCTTATGTCAAACTGAAGCAGAGAACTGAAGCAACAATTTTGTCTTTAAAAGATATTTTTTTTTTTTTTTTTTAAAGTATCTTACTCTTCTAAAACTCAGTGACTTCAAGAGCAGAAAATGCATTGATTCAGCATGGACAGTTTTGGTAAGAATTTTCCAAACTCCATAATTTAGTCAATTTTTCTTATCGATTATACATCCTGATTGTTATTATACAAAATTGCGATACATTATAAAACGTATGACGTAGGCAACCTGACGGGGTGAAAGTGTTTTTTGGAATGCTAAGAGGAGCGTCTGTGTTTTGTTTCTCGTTTCATGCTCTGTGAAAATATACAAAACAAAACAAAACAAAAATACCCCAAAATAAAACTAAAACTTGTCCTGGCTACCATGGCCTTCTGCAGGATCTGCTGAGAATCTGGGCTGCACCTTTTCCCTGTTGAAAATCTTTTATAACCTGGCTAGGAATTAGGCAGCTTTTAAATGTGGCAGGTCTCTGGGTTCCATTAGGAACTCACTGAAATCCTTTCTCTCTTGAGCCTGGATTTTAACTACCCTTTGCAGATTTCAATTAGAATCGTTATAGGATTAGGCGAGGATGGAAATTAGCTTAATGTAAAGAAACAATGAAAAGATAGCATGTTAGGAAATTTATGGTTCACATATTTAGATTTTACTGCAATCATCAGATCTCTCATAATACATAAATGAATTATTAACCCGATGAAGTATGTCACAAATGATGAAATTACAGCAAACTTCGGAAAGTTCTAGTAACGCTAAAAACACGCATAGTTTTATGGCTCCAAAGCAAGGTGCCTTTTCACCTGCAACCAGATTTAGTTGAATAACTAAACTAATTAGATAAAAAGTAATGCATGAAAATAAATATAAAGTTCTAGGTTAGGTAAGAAAACCCATATATAAAATCTATATGTTATATTTATATTAAGGCCTTGTTTTAAGGTATGTGAGAAAGGAAATTGCAAATAAAGCCTGGTACTACACAGGCTAAAGACCAGGGTTTTCACACTGTGCAGTATTGTTCAGCCTTGGACATTTTCTTCCTCCCAGTTCCCTCGTCTCACTCCCAACACATAACCAACACTGTTTATCTCCTGAGAGCTGGGCGAAGGCAAAGCTAAGTCTTTCTTTAGACCGTGGCTGATGGCCATTTTCACAAAATAAGGACTAATCGTGAATGCATGTTTCACTTCTCTGGTGGGACACTTAATAACTGAAAGCATTACTATACAATAAAGTTGACTCGCTCATGTTTTTGGTGTTCTGGGCTGAGTCTTTTAACACATGCATGGAGTCACGTGATCACCGCTGCAGACGGGCTGCCGAACAGCTTTACTGCTCCCCAAGCTCTCTCCTGTTGTCACTTCACGGTCACTCCCTGCCTACAGCTGGACAGAACAGTTTTTAAGTTTTATGCAAAGACTTTTGTGGTCACTGAAACATGTCCCGAAGTCAGCACTTCCAGGGTATTGGAAAAATGTATTCTCTGTCCCTCGTTTTGGCAGTTTGCTCATTTGCAAGTGCTTCTTCCTGAGAGTACTTATCATCAGCAGATTTGCTCAAAGCTAAATGGGATTGGGCGGAGTATGATCTTCTGTCCTACAGGCAGCGGGTATAGAGCACTGGCTGGAGGAGTGCTTCAGATCACATGGCTGCGGACCGAGCCTCTTGAAATGAGCAGTAGCCAAGGGAGATGAGTGTCTGATCCGAGGATAGGTGGGATTTAAAGCCAGAGAACAGAAATGGGAAAAGGACATCTCAGCATGGGGAGACACTTGAGCAAAGTTTAAAAAGTGCAAAAGCGTGACACAAGGATGAAAAGAATACTTTGCTCTTCTTGGCTAGTATGAAGGATGCAGGGGGGGATATTGGGAAATGAGACTAAAGGCATGCCAGAATATGGATTGCATTCAGTTGATGGCCTTGTTCTACCTTTAAAATCTACTTCTTTCTTTTTCCATTTTCCTGCTAACCTCCTCTCGAGTCCTGACTCAGTTGACCTTCTGCATGATCTGCCTGGGTTCTTCTTCTTTTTTTTTTTTTTAAATTTAACTTAATTTTATTTTAAAATGCCTGAGTTCTTGCTCAGCTTTCTTGGGTCCTTGCTGTTGCTCTGTCTGGCTTTGGCTGCTGGTGCTGCCTCATGACCTTTTTCTGACGTTACCTAACTGGGGCTTAGGCCACTGATTCAAGTCTGATGTGTTCCGGGCCATTGCCTCAACTTTGACAAGGGGTCTGAAGTTTCATCTTCCACCACTTCTTGAACTTTTCACCCCGGTAATATCAAATTATTTTCAGACCCTTGTGCCCCACCCTGTCCCCAAAGAAGCATATGACACAAGGTTGCTTCACAACTGCTGTACTCGGATGACATGAAGAGTTGTTTCTTGGCACATTTGGTTCAGGGACCAGTTTTAAAACATTTTAGTTGAGTCTCAGATTAATCATGAGGACACTAGATGTGGTTCTGTTTTAGACAGATTTCAGAATGCTCAGAGAGGAGACTTTATTCAAAATTGAGTTAAAAATACATTCGGTTCTGGAGGCAGAAGATTAGAATGATTTCTTCTGGATTGAGGTTCAAAACAGTATTTGAATTTCTGCCTAGGTGGGAGGGGACACAGGCGAGGTGAATGTTCCCAGCACAGTGGCTAAATGGAGTGTGGCCTGGGGCGCTGGGTGAGGGTCGGAGAGAAATTGAGCTTCTATGGGATCAGCTGTGACGTGATGGAATATAAAAGTCTCATGAGCTGATGGTTCCAGAGAAGATGCTAACACATGTGGCCTGACACCACAAACTTCCCTTCCCCTTAGGGACAAAGAATATAGCTGACCTTTTTGGGCCCACAGCGGGGAAACTAATTCAAGAAATCTGTGAAACACATGTTCTGCTCTTTCTCTGAGGACTGCTGAGGAGGGTGGTATGTTGCTTAGAAATACACCGAGCTTAGAGGTCAAGGTCAAGTTGATCTCCTGAAAAGGCCACTGCTGTGTTCTGGGTGACCTTCTTAAACTGCTTCCTAAGAGTGCCCCGAACTCCTCGAACCCCTGACACTTGACATGATCAAGGAGGGCGTCTCATTTTCCTTTCCTGGAAACATGACTCTTCCGATGGCCTCCGGGATGACTGCAGGCAGCACTATCACTTGGGTATTCTTCCCAGGCACCGAGCGGTTCCGGGGGTGTTGTGCAAATCTACGGGCAAGAGGACAACAAGGCCGTGGGTGGTTGGTCTCCTCCATGTCCTTGGGATCCTGAGGACATCTTCTCTCCCTGAACACCCAGATTCCTCGAGTTTCGTTGCTTGTTCTGTGAGCGTCTGTGAAAAACACGCACCCTGAGACCACAGGGACCTGCAAAGCAGAGCGAAGTCCCCTGGGGGATGGGCTGGGGACTCAGAGCCGCAGGTGCTGGGAAGGCAGGTGTGTGTGGTAAAGCTTTCCACACTGAGGAACTGAGAAGAGGCAGGTGTGTGGGAGCAGGAGACAGCAGGGGAGGAGGTCCTGGGGTACAGGCTGCCCTGGGCCCCCGTGGTTCTGTTCCTCCCCGTCAGCCCAGCCGCCAGGCCCCCAGGCTCCCACTGTTGGGAGAGGACTCTAGGTCACCATCACCTTCTCCTTCTGTCCCTGACTGTGGGCTCCGTCATCGTTCTCACTTTACAGATAGGGACACTGAGGTCACAGAGTGACACCTGTGGAATCTGATTCCCAGCACAGAATGATTGTCGGTTAGAGACCCTGAACTTGTCATGACTGGAACGAAGAGACTGTAAGGACCAGTGAGGTCGTTACTCTGATGACTGACACAACTTTCGATTAAAAAAAGTCAACTTGCGCTTTGTGCTCCTACCTGTCTCCCCAAGGACTGTGTGTTTGAGAATTAGGTAAATGAATTCTGTCAAGCATGGCATACTCTTCGCCCCTCCTCCTTCTGTTCTGCTTCCTCCATAGCACTTTCTGGAACTCTCTAGCTTCGTGCTCATTTCTCCTTCTTTGACAGCCTGAAACTTCAATGGGGAGGTGTAGCCACCCTGCCTTGTACTGCTAATTCAGGGTGCTCAGTGATATGGAAGAAGAAAGATTTGAGCTGGGTTAGAGATGCCAGTGGGCTGAGTGGAGGTGGACTGCTGAGTTAATCAGGATGGCAGGGTAGGTCAGGTGAGGCCTCTTTCAGACCACTGGTATCTGAGCAAAGATGGGAAGGGTGGGGTGTGTGTCTGTGTGTGTGTGTATACGTGTGCCTGCAAGTGTGTCTTACCATCTGGGTGCATTGTGAATTCCTAGGCAGAGATTGTGTTTTTTATTACTTGGTATTCTGATTCATAGAGGAGGTTGCTTTTATTGAATTCAGTGTATATCAGATTTAGTAAATTGCTACCAGGAGTGAAGTAGGTATGAGTGAATGCTGAGATGATTTATTTTCCTTTAAGAATGGCCCTTTCTCAAAAACACTCTTGCTCTTCTCAGGCTATAGAGGTAATACGTGCTTAGTGTAGAAAACAGTGATAATACTTGTAGTAATTCCAACTCTCAACCTACTAATTCTCAATATAACTTGCAGTGGAGTCACTGCAGTGGGTTCTGGTGTATTCTTTGTCTTTCTTTCACATACACACCAACACGCAACACACATCAGTTGTAACAGTCAGTACCATACCCAGCAATGATATGAAGACATTGGGATGACTGGGCCACTGGGGCACCAGCCCATCGTCGGCCTTTGGTGGAAGGGTGGCAGGAACAGTGCGGGACGCAGAGGAGGGCCCAGTGCAGCAGGAAGGCGCTAGTGGCTCACACTGGCCCAAACTTGTCTGTGCTGACGAACCGGTAGCCTGGGGTGCACTGCACATGTGACTTTGTCCCTTGCCTCTAACATAGCACAATTTCAGCCTCACTCTAGTCCTGTAAGTTGGCAGTTTCTGATATATTTTTGTTGAGTTGTGAGATTGTAGGTGTCAGTTAAAAATTATCTAAATGCATGAATTTTTATCTTAAGCAGAACAAAACATAAAGAGCTGAGCTTTCCATGCTTGCAGCCCCTCATGTGTTGTTGGGGGATCTTGTGTCTGTCCCGCATTTACTCAGTAGAGTGTGTCATTGTCTTCTGGGCCAGGAGGGTGAGGAAGGAGGAGATGACAAGAGCAAAGCAGCGTCACCTGAAAAGCCCCGGACCTTGGGTGCTTCCAAGCCATGCTCCAGGACACTTCTGTGTGTCGCAAGGGTTCTCTGAAGGTGTGGTGATGGCTGGGTCTCCTCTCCCGCTGCAGCCTTCCTGTCTAAGATTTGTCTGCTTACAGCTGTCCCTACCAGGGCCCAGCCAGTTTTCCAAAGCCAAAAGTGGAAAGCTCACATAGCCTTTTGAAGAACCCTCTGTAAGTAGATTAGGTCCTCACCACAAAGAATAGCCGCATAGCTGAGCAAACAGTACTGCAGAGTTTGGCAACGTGTATTTCCTCCTGTTAAAGACATTTGTAGTCCCAGAAAGATATATGGGGTAGGAAGTGTAGGTTTATTTTATTTTGTGGGTTTTGAAATTAAACCAGCTGTTTAGAGCAAAGGCCCTGAGGTTCTACAGATCAAAAGAATGATTTAAATTTGTTGATTTAACAAATCTTTATTGATAACCCACAAGATGCCAGGCACTCCCCAGCTGCCCAAGGTGGACAGTGCTGGGTAGTTGCAGTGGTTTCATGATGCATCTTGGAGGCTGTGTGGAAGGGAGGCAGAGCTGTGCTTATGTATTTCCATAGTTCATAAATGTGAGTAAAAGTACACAGTTGCTCCTCAACAAAATATTCATTTTATGTATTTTAGGTCTCCAGTTGCTTTGGTATAGGAGAGACCTTACTCTTATTCCCCAAAGACTAGCTCTATGTATTTTCACAAATTTATGGGTATATTACGGATATTGTAACACATGTTTTGTTTTCAATCCTCTCAGAGGACAGTTTTTGATGTGCTGAGGCATTTGGGTAGGAAGGGGGCTAAAGGAATCCATGCGAAGACATGTGCACTGTTCTATGTGGAGAATAGCATGGCATCTTGAGAGAGGCCCACATGTGCCAGTTCTGCTGCCCCGTGTAGAACCAGGAAAATGCTCTCCTGGAGCCTGCACTCTGCCTGGGGTCCTGAGCCACAGCCAGAGCCTGCAAGGGCTTCTCTGTCTATAAGTCTGTCTGTGTGCTGGGGCGTGCACTGGGCACACAAGACCTCTCCGGCTGCAAGATGGAGACAGGGAAGGGAAGGAGGTTGGGTCCTCATGGATGTTAGGTGTGGGCCTGCTTGGGGCTATGGTGGTTTCATCATTGGCTAAAGAAAGAACTAATGCAAAGTGCATTTCGTGTGTGTGTGTGTGTGTGTGTGTGTGTGTGTCTAATCTTTTCAAACTTTTCCATTGCTACCTCATTGCCTTTTGATAATGTGGATGGAAGAGAAATAACTTTTGTTAAATAAAGTGCTCTGTTTATGAACATATCCTCCATCATTAAAGAATTCTTTGGAGAAAAACTCGAGTATTTATTTCAGGCATTGTTGTATTCTTTGAAACTATGGATTACATCTTAATCCTGCACACATTCTTAAAATGAGGGTTCCATCTGGCAGGACAACCTTCCATGGAAACGTCTGGGTCACACATGTACAACCAGTCGTTTGCCAAGTGCTTAATGGAGCACGCAATCATTGGGAAGAGCCACTGGGGTCCTCTAGAGAGCCCTGAAGCACAGCTCTGAGCCTCAGAGTAGCCTGGCTGGTGCATGGATGGGGTTCGGCTTCCATCGCTCAGGCCATTTGCTTTAAATCAGCACAGTTAGACACTCTATTTTTAATTCCATTAGGTTTGAAATGATTGAGGCTATTTGGCTCTGTTAGTTTTATAATTTTCCTTTGGATTTGTCCCTGTCATTGAAGTTAAAACTAGACAAAAGTCCCCAGAATTCTTTTTTCCCTTTCAATTTGTTTTATTTTAATTTTCCAAATTTATGGGGGACAGTGTCAAAATTTGACGCATCTATATAACAGGTAGTGGTCAAAGCAGTGTAGTTAACATTTGCCTCTCCTTAATCATTTTTAAAATTAGTAAATGATAATCGTACAAATTTATGGAATACAGTGTGTTGTTTCAATATGTGCATACAATGTGTACTGATCAAATTGCAAGGTAATGAATTTTTATTTCTTATCTCCTTGCTATTGCTTTGTGTTTGGATAGTTCAAGTTCTGCTCTTTCAGTTGTTCATAAAATAAATTAGAGGTGGTTTTAAGTTACAGTCATTTCACTGTGCGAAAGAGCACTAGGGCTTTATTACTCCTACGGACCTGAGTTTGGGTACCTGTTATCCCACTGCCCAGAATTAAAGCAATAATCTAATGGAACTGTTCTTGTGGTGCTCTAGAAAATGCACATCTGCCAAATACTTCTTCCTAAGCCTTTCTGAGTCCCAAAGTCATAACTGATGGCAACTGCTCCTTCCTTTGGGGCTTGTCGCAGAATGACGGACTGTCAGGAGTCTGACATCAAGATCATGTGGAGTCATTGTCTCATGTCATAGTTGAGGGGATGAGAATTTGGAGAGCGGTCGTGCTTGTCCAAGGTTGTCTTAGTTACTTTTCTCATTGCTGATGCAATAGAAAATTAACAGAAATTTATTGAATCAATTAGTAGCCTGTTGCTATATTGAGAACAGATAAGCTCATCCTGCCCATCACAGAGTTAGACCGCTAAACCCAGTCAGCTTCGACAGTCTGCTTCCGGCTGCTTCTCACAGATAGCTGCCAGGTCAACCTGACCCATGTCCAGTGGCAGTGTCTGTGCTTCCCCACCTAAAAATATCTCCTGTTTTTCCAACATGTTTCAAGGACTTTCTACCTAGGACAGACTGGACCAGTCAAGGACACATTTAACTCTGCCTGCTCTGCTCAATACCCCCTCCCAGAATTTTCCCGATAAGCAATTCCTTTTAAATAAACCTGCCTAAAACAGATCTGCCTGACAACATACGATTTGATTCTTGTGACCAATTATATAATAATCTGCTATCAGTTTATGTACTTCCTGGTTGCAAATTCTATATAAACAAAACCCAAAGCTGAATCAGGGCTGGTGATTTGGAACTGGTCTTCCTGCCATCCTGCTGCCGTAATAGTTTGCCTTCCAACTCCTTGGAACAGCGTGTCTTCCTTTCGATTTGGTACCAGACTTCTGCAACACTGAGACAGAATACCACATGCCTGCAAGTTAAGGAAGGAAAGGTTTATTTAGCTCACAGTTTTCAGAGGTTTCAGTCCATCATTGGCTGGCTCCAAAGAAGGATGGCATGGCAGATAAGCCATGGAGAAGCAGTTCAGGCAGACAGAAGACAGCAAAGCAGCAAAGCAAGAAACAAGGGACCTGAGCAGTTTTTTTTCTGTCCCATTTATAATCTCTCTAGGCTACCAGGATTCAGGTGGTGCCAAACCAGTCCACGGACTGATTTAGTAATCACCCACCCTTAATCCTAGCACCCTTAGTCCTAGCATTGCACCATGGATCAATCACACACTCTAGATTCAGCCATTTGTGAAAAAACTTCACCTAAGATCACATGAGGCTTTGGGGGGCATCTAAACACAAGTCACAATAAAGATCAAAGAGCAAGTGTACAGCAGGGTAAGTCCCTAAACTCGATGATGTACTTTTCCACATTCAGTTCATGGTCACTGACTGCAATCAGCTAGAGAGAGAGAGGGAGAAATGGAGAGAGGGAGAGAGGGAGAGAGGGAGAGAGGGTAAGAGGGGGAGAAGGGGAGGGGGAGAGGGGGAGAGGCAGAGGGGGAGGGAGAGAGAGATTATTTCTTATTTGACCTGAGAAACTCAAATGAAAATTAAAAAATCAACCTTCTAGTCTTTATGAACCATTTTAAATAAATAAGGAAATTTGTTTAGGGCTAATTGGTTCTTGATCCACTCCAACCTTAGTTTATACCATTGGTTCTTATACTTGTGGTAGTTTTGTTTCACAAGGCTGCCATGAGCAGTGAACCATTGCTTGCAGAGATTCATTCACACCGAACTCGTGGTCAATAGCACTATAGCTCATGCTTGAATGAAGCTTCTCTAGCTTTTTGTTTTGGGAAGGAGCATCAGAGCTTTCTATCTTAGGGAAACTGAGGAACACTTCTCACTATGCACAGGGTCTGTTTTACATAGCAAAAAAGCACCTATGTGAAGATCCAGCACCCGCTGGCCTGTGAAAGGGGACTGGTTTGGAGGACAAGAGCTAAAACAAGAAGCAGGGCATCAGCTTGTCCCTCAGCTAGAAGCATGCACGCTGGGAACTCAACACTTTCGCCACTCCATACATGTCCAGAAGTGATAAGCACAGGCAGTATTGATCTCTGGGGTATGAAGACACATGCAGTAGGTGATTTTGCAAATAGTAAATTGTGCACAGTGCAGGTTGAAGCATACAGTACCTTACGCGTGTCACCACTTACTGTAATCTACTTTGTTAATTTTTAGCCTTTGGTTCTGGTTCGACTCTGAGGACTTTGTCCTTTACTTTGGGGTTTGGTGAAGGTGCCATCCCCTCCCACAGGGTCCCGGGGAAGCCACTTCTCTGAGTGATCCTACTTGCTGAGGGTGGTGCTGTGAAAATGACTTGTGCCAGGACCCAGGTTCTGCTCACCTCCTCCCTCAATGATGAGTGGGTCCTTCTTCAGGGACCACAGTGCCCTCCACGTAGGCCAACTTCACATGGATGAAGAGGTGACTTTCTATACACACTGGTTCCACGGACACTGCTACCATCTGTCTTTGCTCCCCGAGTTCTGTCCTCACCCTCACTCAGAACTGCTCATTACTCCCACCATTAAGTATGGCTAGGCTGGGACCCCAGATCTATACCTCTGCTAGATCTTTTTTCTGGCTCCAGATCTCCTTCTTTGGTCTTTTCTTTGGCCTTTTCACCAAAGGGACTCACTGAGATGTCAGCATGTCCAAAGAATTCTCATTGCCTCCTGTCTCACCACAAAGCTTGCTACTTTTCCTCTGCTTGGGATCGTGACTACTTGGGTCAATGTCCAGTTGGCCACAGAAAATTGAATTCTGAGAGTCATCCTTACTTCTCCTCCCTACTTTACCCCTTTGGTGGTTGCCCTGTGGATTGCATAATGTCTGCCTTCTTCTTCTATCTCCATCTGTTTGTGTCTCCCCCACGGGATTGCATGGCTGTAGTCCAGTCCTTCTGCCCTCTCCACACTGCTCCCAGAGATCTCTTGAAAGCACAAATACAACCATGTAATTCTCCTTATTTGATCCTTCAGCAATTGCCCACTGACTACTAAATGCAGTTTAAATTTAATAAATGCTTTTTATAATTTGGCCCCTGTTTCATCTCCTATCACCCACCTCCTTACATCTACCACATTCTTTGAAGTCTTAAACCATTTCCTACCCTTCCTACCTGCTTGCCTCTGCATGTACTCTGGCCTCCCAGCCCTGGATCGTGTCTGAAATGTTCTTCTTGCATGGCTATACCTTGTGGGCACCTGCTCACTTCTCTCGCATGGCTCAAGGCTGGCCTTGTGGGTGCGGTTTTTCTTTACGTTCATAGTGAATTAGTTCTCTTGCCTTCGCACTTTCAGAGACCTTAGCACAAACCTGAATCATATTTTCCCACATTGGAATTTTAAAACAATGTGTATAGTTTTGGACATGAGCTTCAGATGCTTGAGTTATTTCAATGAAGACAAACTCAATTGGTAATTTCACAAAGGTGAGATTCCTAATTCCTTGACCTACGAATTTCCATAGTGTCCACATAAGGCGAAATCAACATCTAGAGCTTTGTGGTTCTTTAATAGCTATTATTTTGTGTTTTCAGAGGACACTTTTTCCCTCTTCCCTTTCTTGTTCTGAATTCCTTTCCTAAGTCCATATTTATAACAACTTTGAGAACCTATTACTGATTTCACACCTCCATTTTCTTATTACTTATTAAAAATTTCCCTGTTTTTCTGTAGGAAACTTTCAGGCATAGTTTTGAGAAAGCTGTTCTTGGTCTCGTTAACCTCTGGAAGAGAACTACAATGTCATGGTGTGGGTGCATTAGGAGAGCTTGGCTAGAGTCAGGCTGAGGGGCCGTGGCCAGCATGGAATCAGCCATTAGGAGCTCATTAGCAAAACCCATCCTTGGATGGCAGAAGCAGTGCAGTTGTGTCTGATTTCAACTTCATTTCTTGGGGCAAACTACCTGTCCTGTTGCCCTTCCTTTTTTCCCTCCCTCTTTGAATTATTTTACAAAGCTCGCTACACAGTGGGCCTCCAAAAGCGGGCATGCTGAGCTCAACTGAGATGAATGCTTCAGCAGTGCCATGGCGAGTCACCTCGCAAAGCTAAGTGCCTTCCATCCCACAGGATCGTCCCATCTCCTGCAGAAAATCGCCTGAGAAAATGTACAGATCTTTCATTTTTGTGTGGGAGTTACCACTTTGACCTGTGACTGATGGACAGTGAAGAGGCTCAGCACATTCCTTTGCTACTGGCTGTGGTCTCTGACACTGCTCATGTCCTGTGCTTAATGGGTTGGCTCTTCTGCAGAGCCTTGGCTCGGTGGGAATCTCCTCTCCAAAGTCAACAGGCACTTGCTCCAAAGGTGTCTAGAGGGAAATTCAGGTCAAAATGCATCATTTTCCTCAAGTCTTTTAGTACCAGAATACTTTATTCCCTGGAACGGTGACAGCCTATGTTTTTGTGACCTTGAACGTGCCCACAGGAATGATCTTTCTCATGTGTGCCATCTTGCTGTTGGACATCCCGTTTGTGAATTGTGAGATTCAAGAATCCCCTGAGAAATCAACCGTGACAGTTAACTGTGCTGTCAGCTTGAGTAAGAAATGCCCAACTGATTGGCTTAGCATAGCTCTGGGTGTGACTGAATGGCTTTCCTGAAGATGGAAAACCCACCCTGGGTATGAGTACACCAGCCAATAGGCTTGTAGCCTGAATTGAATAAAAAGGGGAAGAAGAAGGAAGACGCACTCGTATTTCCTCGGAGGAACTCCAGTCTTTGCCTTCACCCTGGACATCATCTCTTGGCTTCCCGTGTAGACCTTCAGCCTTCCATTAAACCCTTTGACTTCCTGATATAGACTTGCATAGGACTCGTTAGCGAGGTCAGTGCCTTTGACGTGTGACTGGATCCTTTGGCTCTCCAGTGTGTGGACAGCCAGCACTTTTGCACTCTCCCACGCTTGACTGTCTTTAATGAGCCCTGACTGCCATGCCAGCCTTAGAAAGGAAGATGTCCATTGAGAAAGTAAATGGCTTCACATCTCAGATGATGTAAAAATGTATTCATTTGTAATCAGAGCATGGAATAGTTTCTATAAATCCTTTACACCTGTCATTTCACTCTTAATATTTTTTATATTAAATTTATTTATTTTAATATTTAATTTTAATATTTTTCTAGTTTATATTTTTCTTAATAAGTATTCCTTTAGCAAAGTCCATCTAAAGATTGACTATGTTCTACAGAAAAGAAGTATCAGTCATATCCATGAGGAACAAAATGATTCCTTTGGGCCTTCCATTTTCACCCAGGCACTTTGTTAGTACCTGCCTTTCTAAAATCCTGGTAAATTGGCTGAATAGTTTCCTTGTCTTGTCTCTCTCTCTCTCTCTCTCTCTCTCTCTCTCTTTCTCTCTCTCTCTCTCTCCTTCTTTCCTTCTGCATCAGGAATTGAACTCAGAGCTTTGTGGTTGCCAGGTGGGCACTGAGTTTCCTTGTCTTTCAACTCTCTTATTCTCTGATGTCTTTTTCTCCTTCTTTTAGGCAATATTTTAAAAGATTCCTGTAATCAATCATTCTCTGATTCCTTTAGCTAGTTCTATTCACTCAGCAAAATTTCAAAGTGAAATAAAATTAAACAAATTTCCAGGCACTGCCAAATTCCAAACCTACTGACCTGGCCAAATGGAGTTAAAATGTTCTGGAGTGAAAACTTAATTTTTTTCTATTGGTTAAAAATTCTTTCCAAGGGATGTCAGACAAGTATTACAAGGGGAAACATTTTTAGGTTTCAACCAATTAATATTTTAGACAAATTGAGGTTTTTATGATGGAAACTACTATTTATTTAACAAAGAAGCAGAACAACAATTGTCAAATGAGCTTTATATAATCTATATATAGTGGAGGAAGCATCTATAACTAATGATAAATCTATTCCATTAAAACCATTCTTTTTCAGTTTTTCTTACTGAAGAGAAAAAATTACTCCCTGCTTATGCATTTTATAGCTTAAGATGAAGTGGAAATGTTTTACCTGCTATATTGTACCTACTGATCATAGGTGTTTATCTTAGGCTGAACTCTCAACACAACTCTGACTAATCCAAGAGCACAGTTAGGATTTAGTGAAGTTCTCCCTATAACTGATTACGTGCTTCCTTTTAATCTATCTTACATTTCCATTAGATATGTTTTGGATTATTTCTACTAGGATCTATCAATTCATTTGCATAGTAAAGCAAAATAAATACTAATTTATCTCTTCTCAAGCCAATGTTGTTGACATTATCACTTGGTTAACTGGAGTAAAGAGTTGTGGATTCTGAGTTACCAATACGTCCTATCAATCATACTTGACGGTATGGAAAACAGGTGGTAGGCATATTGGGAGAAAGAAAGAAGGGCTTAATGTCTGGTTAGGACGGTAAGAAAGGTATGTAAAATACACAACTAGCTAGCATGGCATATGATAAGGGCTTGGTCTGCTTTCAGTTTATTTACATTTGAAGGCAGCATCAACAGTGTGTTTAGTTTTGAAATAACTGATTACGATAAATAAAACCTGTTAGCAGAATTTTGAATTATTTCTAAAACTAAACTAAACTTTCTAACTAAAACTAAAGTAAACTTTCTAAACCTGTTTGGAAATAGATCATATTCTTTTCCAAATGTTATTTTCAAAAGTAAAGTATATCTTGTTAGTAAGTATTAGCAGAAAATTTGAAAGAGATAATGATGAATTATTCTTTGGATTTGGTTTCCTTCCTCACATGTGAAATAAAGTTAGAAACTAGTTGATTTACCAAGAACCTCTCAGTTACAAGCATTTAATATGAAACTATACTTAAAAGAAAAAAAAGCAACAGTAAGAAGATTTCCAAGGGAATAGTAGTTAAATGACTATTTCCCCTCTTGTGTGAAAAGAGAAAGAATCATTACATTACGGATAGATAAAATAAGTTAAATATTAACTTATTGTTGTCAATATCCCATCATATGAATGAATGAAATTTAACTAAGTGAAAAACTGAATTTTGTTGTTTCCATTGCACCTCCAAAAAGTGGACTAGACATTTTCATGTCTGTGTCTCTTCTAGGCAATCTGGATATTATAGTTAGTAGTAATGCCATCTTTTGTTCGAATGCTACAGTTGATAGATACAGCCACTATCAACCAGTGTGATGCCAAGAGAAAAAGACATGTTTTGTTAGAACTCCAGGGTGAATTGCTAGAGGAATGGCATCCTGTCCAAGAGATAATGCTAGTCTAGGAATCCCGAAATAATGAAGCAATTACTTACCCAGTCTTTTCCTGTTAGCTTCATTAATCAGAACAAGAGAACTAAGTCTGGCCCGAGGACTACAGTTCATATTGAGAGGAAGAATTCTAGTTTTTCCATCTCTAATTTCTATGATTGTGCAAATCTAAATTAAAAACATTGGGAGCATTCAAAATGTTTGTCATGTATTTTCAAGCCACAATAACATCTCAATATAGTACATTATATCCAGAAAAAAAGAAAGAGACAAGCTTAACACCAGCTTTATGAAATTAAGTAGAGATGTAACCACCAGCTTGGGTTTCAAATTTTTTGTCTTAAATATTAATATTCTAAAAAAGAAAACTGGTTCTTAGAGAAGCTCAGGAAATAAATGATTCTTCTAGCACATGCATATTTTAGGGCTAAAATCATAGACAACTTGCCCCTCACAACATGAAAATAATTTTGCATATGTCTACTTAATGAAATACGTTTTTTGGAAACAATTTTATTTCTTTTCCAATGCCTCATCATGTCAAAACTATCCTCAAGTAAATTTTTCTTTCTCTTTCTCTAATAAGCTATTTCCTGTTTTTTTCTATCTAGACCCGATACTCTAAAAATTTGGTTATGCGTTCAGAAATTTCAACGTGTCTATTCTTCTACAGAAAGAAATATATAAGCAGATATAATGAAATCATGACACATTAAAACACACAAGTACAGAGCTTTAGTAACTAAATGAATAGAGGTTCCACTAAAGTAGGTATCTGTGGAGACCACACGTTTTTATGATAGTGTCCCTCCTTTAAACAATTTTGGGATGAATTTCAAAACCAGTGAAGGGGCAGTACTAAAATTACTCATGAAGCTGTATAGTCTGTCTTTTGAATGAAATGCATGCTACCCAACCTAATCATCCACCTTGTTCAGCAGATTCGACTTCTTTTTCAGTCAGAACTTGGACAGGAGGCATATTGCCCATTCATATAGTGTGTGTGTGTGTGTGTGTGTGTGTGTGTGTGTGTGATGTGCAGGTGTGTGTGTAACTAAAGAACTGTTAATAAATCATTTACAAAAGATGTGGAAAGGATAATGGGAAACCACAAAGGATGAGGAACCCTTCTTTTCCTTGGGCCTGAAAAGGATGCAGAGAGTGAGCTGCTATTGGAATGCAGAACTTTCCCATTGGACCTGGGGACTTGGAAGGAAATAAGTCACATCTCTGAGCATACTTTCTTCTAGTAATGCTTCCTTTTGTTGGACTTGATAGAGAGCCAGAGAGCCAGGGAATCTGTCATCCACCCCCATGCATTTCAGCATCCTGAGGCAAGGCAGAATGGATGAGCATGTATAGTGACCCTGAGGAACAAATGGAGAATGTCCAGCTTACCTGGTTATGACTTTCATTTGTTCATGGAAGCTCAGGTTACTTACTGGGGGCTGTTGGGAGCATGGGATACAGCTGCTGAAGGCAATCCTAAAAGAATAGTGCTTTGCATGGACTGAGAATGTAAACTCACTGGAAAAAGTATGTAACCAACAAGAGAAATGAATACATTTTAGTTCATTCATTATAATTCAGCCTTATTCTTTTATGGCCATGCCTTCTTTTTTAATATGAACATGTGTGAGTGGTTATTGTTATATTCGAATTAGCCGTTTTAATCAACCATCAGCTTTCAGGTGGAACAAATGTATTTTTTTGTTGAGAATTGTAATAGAGGATGGAAAAACATAAATGACATAAGAGTGTATATGCACACACACAAATATTTATGGAATCGTCCCTATGCATACATAAATGAGTGGAACAGAATTCTGAAAATCTAACTTGGACTGGGAAATGGGAAGATTAAAAACAAAATTTTGTATAATCCAAATCTTCCTGCTCTTGGTAGTTTTTATTTTGTCCAACCAATTTCAATGCCTTGGCACATTTAATGATGTCTTATTTTTGCTGGAAAATAGAAGGCTGCTTAGTAATCATGAGTGCCAGGAATAGAAAAGACAAATTGTACTGAGTGACTCTGGAAAAGATGGCAAGTGTTGGTGCCTAATCCTTGGCTGGTTGGACTGGGGTCTGGATGATCTAAGCCGGCTTCAACTTGTCTTCTACAATCAGGTCATCTATCATCCAATAGAAGAAACTGAACATTTTTCTATGAATAACATACCAGCTTTTGATTTTTATTATTTATTGTTCATGCTCGCCATGCTGCTCTTTTAAATAACATGGTTCAAAAGTATTAAATCAGATACCAGGATAAACTGTTTGCTGCATATTCTCTCTCAGGCAATATGGAACAGAGTAAAGTATGATATTAAATTGGGTTTTGTCCCTAATGAAAGTCCAGATGGTGTCAGTGGTAAATTCGAGCAAATATTTAAGGAAGAAATGCTCACCTTGCACACCCTCTTTCCAAAAATAAAGGTGGAAGGACTAGTTCCCAACCTGCCTTTTGAGGGCGATACTGCTGTGATGCAAAAACCTGTCAAAGATGCTGTAAAACAGCAGCAACAACAACAACGACAACAATAACAACAGCAGCAGCAGCAACAAACAACAAACCAAAACCCAAAACCAAAACCAAAGTCAAAACCAAAATAAATGGAATAAAAAGAGAAATAAGGAAAGAAAAAAGAAAACTGTAGGCCCACAGCCTGTGTGAAAAAGGTGTTAAATCTTTAGTAGTATATCGACAAATTCAATGCAGCAATGTGTAAAAAGTGGGAAGCATCTCAGAAATGTGGAGCTGATTTCATATTTGGAAGTCAATCAACACGATTCACCATATTAATAAAATAAAGAAGTAAAATAATGATCGTTTCAATAGATGCAAAATTGATCTTTCTATATATTATATAAATCTGAATTTACACGGAAGCATCGTCCTTTGAAATTTTTTCGTCTTCTGTTTTTTTAAATAAAGAAAGGAGAACAGAAAGGTCCGTAATTCCCACAAAGATTATATATATACTTTTTTGTAGTGCGGGGGATGGCCCCAGCTACACACTGAGCCATAGCCCCAACTCTTTCGTTTTTCATTTTGGAGACAGGGTGTCACTAAGTTACTAAACTGGCCAGGCTGGGCTTGCACTTGCAATCTTTTTGCCTCAGCCTCCCAGAATGGTCAGATTACAGACCTGCACTACCATTCCTGAATTTATATTTAAAATTTTAAAGTAGAGAAAGTAAAATTTATGAAACCTGTAGCAATTCATATTTCAGAGATTGACTTGGACTTTCCCTGGGATTAGCCATGAAGTTCACATCCATATAGTGCATATGTGTAGAGGGTAACTTCCGCCTCACCTACATTCACCAAATGGAAGGTGACCTTCCTCAGCAACTTTCCAAATTAAGGACTAAAGTCTAAGGGCCTTTTCATGTAGCTGGTGTTAATTAAAAAGGAATGAGAGAGGTGTCCAAATAAGAGGGGTACTTCAATAAAAAGCAATTCATCCCATCCATCCATCCATCCATCCATCCATCCATCCATCCATCCATCAGTTTAATAAATGGTTGAGAATGTACTTTGTGCAAGGAACAAAATAGACACAGCTGCTGCCTGCATGGACTGCATATTCTAAGGGGATTCCTCAGAGTAATAACCTCTTCATCTTTGTCTTGTGTTTCAGAAACCAGGTGTGTGAGTGTAGGGGAAGATTTTCGTCTGCCATAGTTTGGAGAGTTTATGAATAAGCCAGAATACGACCTCTCGCCTTGTTCACTTCATTTCTTGCACACGATAGCGCACTTTCTTTGCCTTCCTTCACCTTTCTTATCACCATACAGGCTCTGCCCATTTCAGGAGCTGGTTCTACCCTTCTCGCCCTGCTTCTTCACAAAGTGACCTTGAAAGAATATGTTTCTCCCCCCTACAGCAATTGATTCCAGATGGTGGTGCCCCATCGTTTCAGACTTATTGACAGAGACGTTTTGTGAGTAGTTTTGATTATGTTATTGGTTCTGCACTGCCTGCTCAGAATTTTTGGGGAGAACTTTTTGGCCTTGTTTTTTCTTGGAAACTACATATTGAAAAAATTCTCTGATCTATCTTAGTGTCATGGAAGAGCATGGAACTTTTTGTAAGTTTTTCTGTGGGTTTCAAAGAAATAATTTGGGATCTACTGAGGTAGCATGACAATATCTAACAGGAGTAATAACTGAAATTAAGCTGAATTCTCCAACAACTTGGATAGGTATGTTGTTGTTTTGGACACTGGACAGTATGAATAATGACGTAGTTGACACACTTTACCTCCTAAGAGACTAATAGTGAAATTGTCTATGAAATAATGTCTTCTAATGTTAATGCCTTTATTTTCTTAATCTGCTTTGCTTGTTAGCTTCAGAATTTCTCTGATTTTCTGAAGCTATTTAAGTTGAAATATGATGTTACTCTGCAAGCTTTATGAGACTTAACTGAATATGTATGGTCCTTGACTCCTTATGGTTCTTAAATAGAGGTTCATAATGATTATTAGGCTTCATCTTGTTGCAAGACTTTTTCCCTAAGTGGAAATTTGTCTTTATAAAACTATGCAAGTTAGTTAATGAACATAGAATATTTACTTTATCTTAATTACTTCACAGAGGTTTCATTCTTGGCTAATCATTCTACGTTAGATTCTCCTCTGTATTCAAAAAGATATTTAGATTCATGACAGAGACAGAACCTTTTGTTGTGAGTTACTTTCCTAGGTAGACAGTTTAATCCTCCATTATTTATTTATATTTTGTTCATAAGAAATAAAAATAATGCCCTCTGAAAGCGTTTGAATTTTGTTCTAGAAGTAGTTAATGCTATGTTCCTAAAGATTGTTTGGAAGTTCTAAAAATAGGTGGTAAATGACTGAGGTATTCCAAAGAGACTGTGTGAAGTGAACCACTGTTACCATATATTTTTTGACTTTTTAAAATGAAAAGTGGCTTTTGACTCA
>RJWM01007809.1:0-75968 GCA_004363535.1 Dasyprocta punctata | reverse complement strand
GGCACTGGGGATTGAACTCACAACCTCTCGCCTGCCGGGGCAGGCGCTTAAGGCACTGAGCCAAACTCCCGGCCCTGGATTTTTGAGGCAGGGTCGCACTATGTAGCTCAGACCGGCCTTACGCTCGCGTTGTAGCCCAGACCGGCCTCGAACTCACAACGCTCCGCCTACCTCAGCCTCCTGAGTGCTGGGATTAAAGGCGTGCGCCACCATGCCGGGCCCTTGTTGGTAGGTTTTTAATTACATCTTCAATTTCATTGACTGATAATGGTTTAGTTAGAATTTTTGCTTCTTCTTGATTCAGCTTTGGTAATTCATATATGTCTAGGAACCTGTCCATTTCTTCTGTGTTTTCCATCTGTGTGGCGATTCCACAAAAAACTAAAACTAGAGTTTCCAGTTGCCCCAGCTATTTCCCTTCTTTGTATCTTCCTGAAAGAATTAAAAACATTATACCACAACAATATATACACACCCATGTTTATAGTGGCACACTTTGTAATAGTGAAGTATTGGAAACAGCCCAAATGCCCATTAGTCAATGACTGGATAGTGTTTTTTTTGTACAATAAAGTACTATTCTGCCATAAAGAAGTATAAGCTTATGACATTTCTAGCTAAATGGATGCATCTTGAGACCATACTCTTAAGTGAAATAAATTGGACACACATGTTTAAATACTACATTGTTTCTCTGGGATGAGAAACCAAAAATGTAAATAAAGACCAAAATGTTTAATAGATTTTGGGAAATGGGAAGAAAATGTTCAGATAGGAAAGGGAAGTAGGAAAGGGAGGGGGAAAGAGAAGGAAGGCACAAGAAAAAGGAGAGTGGAAGGAAAAAAACAAAGCTTTTAAAAATGAGGGGTTGAAGGGAGGGGAGGGGCATGGGAAAAAAAGAAGCAAGATATATCATGTACAGGTACAAAGTCCCTTTGATGAATGATATCTATGTAGATAAAATAATAAAACCACCCCTCCCAAAATAAGTAAATAAAGGGTTCAAAGTTTGCAAGAAAGAAAGCTCCTACAGAGATTGAACAGAGGAGAGCTTGGTTACTGAAAAGATTAGCATCAAAAAGAAGCCAAGTGCTTTACACAGGGACAACAGGAAAAAATGGCTTCAGGGTGTATCACAAATCTGCAAGGCCCCACCCATCACAGGTACAGAGGTGCAAGACTGTAAGACTTTGATTTGAGAAGTGAGCCCCAGGGCACCATGGTTAAGAAGGGCCACTAGAGAATTGGATTGCTGGAATTTCATTCACACTGCTCAGGTATCCAGGCACTGAAGAGTTCTCTGCAGTCACTGTTCAAGGGGGCCTGGCTACTGCTTGAGCTGGAAGCAAACCTTCAAATTATTTATGTGGTGCTTAAGGAATTCAAGTTTTGTGGGGTATTGGAAACTTCTGCTCAGATTTCAGAAGAACATCTGAGAGGCCGGGCATTTTGCTTCTGAGACTGTAGTGTGTGAAGATGAGAGTGAAACCAAAAGTGCATTGGAGATCCCAAAAAGGTGAAAATGGAATATCTGAGGAAAGCTGGAAAGGATGAGCAACGGTAAAAGCTGTGAAGACTACAAGCTACAGTGTCATAGGGACAGGGCCACTCAAGCCATTTGGAGTTTGCATCTCACCACATCTTCCCCTGGATGTTGTATGTGAAACTACAAAATTCAACATGTCCCCACTGGCTTGAACCACTGGTGGTACATGCGTGATTGTCTCATCTGGTAACTTGTACCCTAGGTAGTAGGAACCAATCTAATTATACTTATTGGTTTTCTTACTAGTAAAGTTAATGAAAGTCTATAAATGAACTGAACCTAGTTTCTTGAATTTGAATAATTACTGCCCATATATAAATGTTAACAGTAAAAAATTAATGCTATTCACACCAATTAAAAAATTAATACAAGCCGGGCGTGGTGGCACACGCCTTTAATCCCAGCACTCGGGAGGCTGAGGTAGGCGGAGCGTTGTTAAGTTCGAGGCCGGCTTGGGCTACAACGCGGCACAAGGCCGACCTGAGCTACATAGTGCAACCCTGCCTCAAAAAACCAGGGCCGGGAGTTTGGCTCAGTGGCTTAAGCACCTGCCCTGGCAGGCACAAGGCTGTGAGTTCAATCCCCGGTGCCGAAAAAAAAAAAAAAAATTAATACAATAATCAACAAATTAGAGCCAGATCCCAGCCTTCTCCTGTGAATTGGTGCCATTTGTGGACTGCAGGGGGAAGAGAACAAGAATTCACCAAGAAACAAGCCCTCCCTGCAAACCAGCACTATGCATGAGTCCCCACCGCCAGAAGACAGCCAGACCGCAGTCTTTTCCCATGAATCAGAGCCATTCACAGACTGCAGGGAAGGAGAACAAGAATTCACCAAGAAACAAGCCCTCCCTGCGAGCCAGTGCTGTGTGAGGGCCACCACCAGGGGGACAGCCAGACCCCAGCCCCAGGCTTTCCCCATGAGTCAGTGCTGTTCATGGACTGTGGGGAAAGAGAACAAGAATTCATAAAGAAGCAATCCCGCCCTGTGAACCAGTGCCATGCGTGGGTCACCACTGCCGGGGGAACAGCCAGACCCCAGCCCCTTCTGGCGCATGGGCTGCAAAACAAGAGGAGCCAACACCCTCCCCCACACCCTCCCCATCCCCTGTAAGCAACTGACGAATCTGGAGAAACACAGGCTGCAATAATAGCTATTCAGGTGAAATGCAATTTGATGCTTGTGGTGTTTGGTGTTTCACTGACTTTGCAGGTCTAAGGCTGGTGGTCTGATCATCTATTCAGAGGATAACAGTACACAGTGTGTACTGGGGAATCTCCTTCTGAAGATGGTAGCCATTGTTAATTCCCTATTATCTTGTTCTTAAATCCTGTATCATTTTCATTGTTTTGTTGGGTTGGATTTTATTCTGTTTTGTTGTATTTGATTTTGTTATAGCTGATGGCATAAGCAGCTATTTCAAAGATAGCAAGATACATTATGGTAGCCATTTTGGATTTACTATTGCCTTGTTTTGAAGTCCTTTATTGCATTCATTAATTTGTTTTTATTCTGTTTTGTTTTGTTTGATTTATACTATGTCTGAGGTTATCTGCAGCTGTTTTGAAGATGACAAGAGGCATTGTGGTAACCATTGTTGATTTTGTATTGTTTTGAAGTCCTGTGTCACACTTGTTTGTTTTGATTGACTTTATTCTGTTTTATTTTGCTTGGTTTTATTCTCTTTAAAATAAAATCTTAAAAAAAATCAACAAATTATTTTGAAATAATTTGTTTCCATGGTCTGAAAAACCTGTAATATGATGATATCTGGTCTGTTAAATCAGTATCTTTCTTAGTATTGTTATAATCAAAGTCCTCCCACCCCCACTCCCAGAAGTGTACAGACTACCTGATGGGTTAGTTGTGCATGTACCACTGGTGGTTCAAGCTGCTGGGAATGATGGAATTCAAATCAGAACCACTGGGCAATGAGACATTGGAATTACAGCCCATCTTGAATGTGTTAACGTTTGGCCTGCTGAATTTCAGTCTTGCTTTCCTCTGATATATGTCTCCTATTTCTCCTTTGTGAAGTGGGAGTGTTTATCTTTTGCCAATGTGTGTCTACAGTGTATACCTTTCTTTTTTATTTATTTATTTATTTATTTGGAGACAGGGTCTCACTGTGTAGTTCAACCTGGCCTTGAACTCACTTTGCAGCCCAGGCTGGCTTTGAACTTATGGCAGTCCTTTTGCCTCAACCTCCTGAGGGCGGGGATTACAGGCATGCACCATCATGCCCAACTGTTTTTTATTTTTACAGGAACCAATACCTAAGAGTTTGCCTTAAGTATCAGAGGAGACTCTCGATTTGAACTTTTTAGCGGTGTTGGAACAGTTAAGACTTCTGTGATTTTTAGAGAAGGACTAAATGCATTTTGCATAAAGAGATACACTGAGCCTTTTGGAGGCCAGTGGTAGAATGTTATAGTTTAGGTCTAAACCCTCAAAGCCTCATGTATTTGGAAGGTGATTGATTTATGGTGGTGGGATAGCTGGCTTGCTACTGGAGGGTGGGGTCTATTCAGAGGATACGGGTCACTGAGTGCATGAACTGGAAGACTATATCCCCCACTTTGCTCTTCTGTTCTTGGTCTGCTTCTCAGCTGCCATACTGAGTGGGATTCCTCCATCCACGCCCATCCACCGTGCCTTTCTTCCTTCCTTAGACAGCAGCTCTGCTCACCTTTATACTGCCAACATGGCCTTCCTGCCTTGAAGCCCACTAACTGTGGACTAAAAAAAGTGACCCAAAATAAACTTCCCCTCCATTAAATTGTGTGGATTTGGGTATTTTGTCCCAGTGACTAGGAAAGTGACTAAGACACGCCCCTTTGAATTGGGGCCAGCTGAGTGTGGACGGAATCCTTTTAAGATGTTAACCAAATTAAACCTGTCCTTTTTTTTTCTTTTCTTTTCTTTTGGTTTTCTGAAACAGTCTTGCCATATAGTTTAGGCTGGGATGAACTGGTTATGTAGCCCAGACTGGCCTCCAAGTTGTGGCGATCTTGTCTCAGCCTCCCAAATGCTAGGATTACAGGTGTGTGTGACCACACCCAGCTTCAGACTTCTCTTTTAAGGTGAGGAGTTGGGTATTGTGTCCAGCAATGGGAAGACTGACTAATAAAATTCTTAAATATTGGAAGTACTGACAAAAATATTATAAAAATATTTTTCTACTCATGCTCACATCAAGTGTGATGTTCTAGATTTATTAAATCAAACTCCTGATGTATGCTAAAGAGTTACATGTAAGAAAGAAGGAATATACAGATAAAAGAGTATCTTTAGGTAGTTCAAACAATATGCCAGATGACACTATAAAAAGAGAGAATGGTACATTCTATTGGAGTAAAAATAAACAAAACTCTGTCACAAGCAATAATAAAGGAGGAGCACAAAGCCAGCAGATTATTTGTAATGCATACGCTTTGCTCTTCCGTCTCAGAATATAAAATTCATCTGACATGCATGCACCATATATATATGAAATCCTTTGGAGGCATTGCGTTCCCCACGTACCCTCTTTCCTAGAAGAGTCTCCCAACGGGACTGTTATTTGGGAAGCTAGTAAGGATTTAGAGCTGCTTAAGCCACTTGTTATGTTGCCTTTTGGAAGCTCAGATTTAAAGCTCCTCGGACATTTGTCTGCTCCACATTGAAGCTCTGGCTAGCCTCAGACTTTACATAGGCTTCACTGAGGCGGCATTGGGCTTCATAAATCTCTTCTCGTTCATTTGTTGAAAAGCTCTGCTGTTGTTTCCTATGTTGCATCATTACCTGGGTAGTAGGGTATGGAGGAGGAGCAGGTAGCATCATTCATTCAGTCATTGAGTAAGTATTTATTGATATATATACTATGTGCCCTTGACACTGTTTTGTGCACTAGAAATAGTAATAGAGAACATAAATTTTTGCCATAATGAGCCTTATATTCTAGGGCAGGTGGGGAGGTAGACAATAAACAAAATATTTATGCTGTGAAACATCTACAGAAAAACCTATACATGAAATCCTGTCCTCTTAATTTTAATATTTAGTCTGTGTGGGTACAAATATAAACAATACCCATAACAAAAAGGACTGAGTGCTTGATGGATTTAAAACCACAGTTTGCCAAAAAGTTTTCAGTGGCTTGTATAGGGGCTTGTATAGGGACTTTCTCTGTTTTTCTTGCATGTATAAATGGTATATTAGGCAGCTATTAAAATATTGGTGTAGATGTATATTTATGAACGTGGAGAGATATTTATAAGTGGAAATGTAAGTTAGGAAATCATATGTTTAGTGTGATCACAATATCGTGGGTAATACTCTTTCGCTACCTCTGAGATTTCGATCCTGAGAAGGGAGTTCTAGTAGTGTCAACCTGGGCTGCTGCTCCTGCTTATTCACTTCATCTGTGGTTTGATAACTTACCTAATGGATAAGTTTGAGAGTAACTGGCCATACTTACACCCTTCGTTCTGTTCAGGACTGTCTAGTCCAGTGGTGGCAAACCTATGGCATACATGCCACAGCTGGCTGTTAATATCATTGAAAGCCCTAAAAGGTTTGCCCTTGTAGGGGCAGATTAGAGGAGCATAGGCAAAAAGCAAAAACAGACAAACAAAAAAACCCAGGGCATGGTAAAACCATCACATGTTTATGTGTGGCTGACAATTGTGAAATTATCACTTGCTTATCTGTGTACCATGTACTTGAGAAATGTACCCTACCTTATACTTGAGAAATATATTCCTTATTACTCATGATTAAGAAATCCCCAACTGACCTTATGCCCTTCCCAGAAACAAAGGCTAAAGACCCTGATTGGCCTAGACCACACCCATCAGTGAAGGCTTTTTTAGAACCAAGCTTATCCCTGTAAGTATGAGGTTCACCTCAGACTCACTGGGCACCCTGAACAGGGTGCCCCCTCTCTTGCAGCTCACTCTGCTGCAGAGAGCTCTTCTGCTTTCTTTGCATTTGCCATACTTTAAACTGTCTTTTCATTACATCAGTCTTGACTCCCCCGTTTTTTGCTAAGAACCCTACTTCATTCTCGCCAGAGTAAGGGGAAGGACCAGAAGAGGTGAGGGGTCATTCTGGGAGACCCCTAGATATTCCCCACTCCTGCCCCCCACAACAACACCATCACTGATCTAGTCTTTCCCTTGCTATTAAATGATTTTTCATTTACATCTTGTCTTAGTTATTTTCTCATTGCTGAGACACAACACCCCACACCCGCAACTCTGAGGAGAAAAGATTTATTTTGTCTTACAGTTTATAGAGGTTTCAGTCCATAATTGGCTGGCTCCAAGGCAGGGCAGCAAGGCAGAGAAGAAACAGCTCATGGCTCAGCAAGGATGATAAAGGGAGACACCCTTCCAAGCCACACCCCCAGTGGCCCACCTACTCTGACCAAGCTTCCCCTTACAAATCACATTTAGCTCTACACTCAGTGAAACTATTTCACTGATGAGCATCATGCCCCCATGATCCAGTCATCTCCCAAAAGTCCTACCTATTAGCACATGAAGCTTTGGGGGGACCTCTAGATAGAAACAGTAACACTTCATGAATGAGTTGTGCAGAGCCTGCCCCTGCAGGGAAAGGCCTGCCCCGGTGTAGCACTAAAGCACTCCCTCTTTGGGGGTTCACAGCAAACCCTTTTGGCTCATAAACCTAAAGCTGCTAGTAGTAGCAACAATGACATTTTTGCTTTGTTTCCTCAACTTATTCATAGCTGTGAGCATGGAAAGGGTTGTCAATTTTGGGGTGATCTCTTTGGACACTTCAGAATGTGATCCTGTTTGTATCAGTCATGTTAGAGAAGCAGATATAACACAAGATATACAAATATATGTGAGTTTACAAGATTGGCTTACGGTGACCACCTACAGAGCCACATGTGCAAGAGTGCAGAGGGTCTGTCTGCACACTGGAGACCGAAGGATCCAGTCGCAGTCTGGAGCTCACTGCAGTGTCCTATGCAAGTCATTATCTGGAGGCCAATGGGCCTGCGATGGAAACCAGGAGTTGACATTCAAACTGAAGGTGAAGACTTGAGCTCCTTGAAGAAACAGAAGCAGATCCATCCTTCTTTATTTCCTCCATATACCATCCAAGTGACAAACTGCCCTAGGGTGTAGAATTGATGGGTTAATTTAGTTAAGCTTCTTTTTCTCAAGTTGACACAATCAACCATCATACTCTTTTATTTAATTTTACACAGATTTAAAAGTTTTTCTAAATGCATATATAGGAAAAAGTCTATAAAGGTACATGTCATAATTTTAAAAGAGGCTGGTAGTATTAGGTTACGTTTTTCCCCCTTTAGAATTCACTGAATTCATTAGGTATGTAATAACAAAACATTTTAAATCTTTGAAAAATATAGTCAGGTCTGATTTTTCATATAGAAGAATCAGTCTTGTTTGTACAAGGAACTTTAAATCTGAGCTTCCGTATCAATACCACATGGCAACAAAGGCAAGAGAACAAGTGGACTTCTTAAAATTTTTTTTGTAAGTTTCCTGTTTTGTCTTTTTGGTACCTTAGTATTTTGTAAACGTATCCTAATTTTTGTGTATGTTAACATTTTACAGAAAAAGCTACAAATGAATACAATACCACAGAAGACTGGAGTCTTATTATGGACATATGTGACAAAGTTGGAAGCACTCCTAATGGGTATGATACTCTGAATATTTAGCAGGTTTATTTTATTTTATTTTATTTTATTTTATTTTATTTTATTTTATTTTGCGGTACTGGGGTTCGAACTCACAACCTTGCACCTGCCAGGGCAGGCGCTTAAGCCACTGAGCCAAACTCCCAGTCCTGGTTTTTTGATGCAGGGTCACACTATGTAGCTCAGGCCAGCCTTGCCCTCGCGTTGTAGCCCAAACCCGCCTCAAACTCACAGCGCTACTCCTACCTCAGCCTCCTGAGGGCTGGGATTAAAGGCGTGCACCAGCACGTCTGGCTCTTAGCAGCTTTATTAACCTGTGTGTTTTTTGTGATGTAACTTTAAAAGGACACTGAGGTCCTACTTTTAAACAAACCGTTTATTTAATTAAACTATTATTTAAACTTCTTACTTAACTATTTAGTTTTGGGAGATAAAGTAAACAGAGCCCATAGATTGGGTTTATGAATCTTATTCTGAAAGAAAAATGGAAGAGAGTTCCATTTGTAACCTGAACTGTGTTAACATAAATAAAGGCTTAACAGGGACAAATGTTAATAATGGGTAGATTAGTTATTGGATGTTTCCCTGTGACTTAGACATATATGAAAACATTTCATTAATGAATAGGTAAATACAGTAGGTAACGTAATTAAAAAAGTGAACTGTAAAAGTGTTTTTGAGGGGAATGTAGCAGTTAAACTGAACTGATTATATTGTAGAAGTTAAGAAAATGATGAAAGTATTTCTTTTAACACTCAGATTTTCATAGTACATACACATGTTCGTATGTGAGTCTTCTAAGATTACATAGCTAGTTCTTTACAAGAAGAGGACGAGAAGAGAGTTTTTAAGTTATTTGGTTAGGAAATACCTTGTATTTTAAATGTTTAAATTGAAATTATAAAACAAAATATTTGGGCCAGGGATGTAGCTCAGCACCACAGTGCCTGCCTGGCAAGTGTGAGGCCCTGAGTTCGATTCGCGGTGCAAAAAAAAAAAAAAAAAAAATACTGACTATCTGTACTTTTTTTCTTAGAGCAAAGGATTGCCTGAAAGCCATAATGAAAAGGGTAAATCATAAGGTTCCTCATGTTGCTCTACAGGCATTAACTGTGAGTAAAAGTCATGTCGACCCAGTTTTTAGAAGTACATTTATTCTAGTAAGTTTACTAAGTTAATATTTCAAAATTTATATATTAACTTTTATTGTTAATAGCTTCTTGGGGCTTGCGTGGCAAACTGTGGAAAGATATTTCATTTGGAAGTATGTTCCCGTGATTTTGCAACGGAAGTACGTGCTGTGATAAAAAATAAGGTAAATTTTTAAAAGAGAAGAAATTTAAGTCATTTTAGAAAACATATATTGTGGGGCCAGGAGTTTAGCTCAGTGGCAGAGTGCCTGCCTGGCAAGCACAAGATCCTGAATTAAATCCCCAGTACGCAAAAAAAGCAAAAACGTGTATTGTGCATCAATTAAATTATGTATACTCAAGTTATAGGTGAATTACTTTTAGATAAATTAGAATGACTTAAACTTCTTGTTCTGAAATTTGATTTTTAAAAATTGATAATACCAAAACCAGTTTTTCTATCCAAAGCATATGTACTATTCATAGTATCTAATCTTAATTGAGTTCTAGTGAGTAGTCATTTCTTTAACCGTTTTATATAGACTGTCTTGTTCGTACAGAAACTAAGCCTTGGAGAGAAGTAATTTTTCCAAGGTTGTGCAGCAACTGAGGTGGCATAGCTGAGATTCAGATCTAGATTTCTGTGACTCGAGACTCCAACTTCTGTAACTGCCATTCTGCATTGACTCCCATTGCAGTTGGTGAGCAAAGGAGATCTTTATTGGGGGGAGCATCATAGGGTTGTCATATTTCTTTGTGACAGAAACTTGAAAGCACTGTACTTATACTCTTAGTGGCAAAATTCCCTGAATTTTAGTCAAGTTGATATAAAATTCTTGTTAGTGTTGAGCATATTAAGAAAACACAAGAATAATCTTTGAATATAAAAGATTTATTGTCATTATAGCAAGACTTAGAAATCAGTGTTCTAGCAAAGTAATTTTGCCTGAAGCAACCATATCTTTACAAGTAGATAGATACCTATTACTCAAATAGACTAGTGATTGCTGGGCTTTCGTTGATACTCATAATTAAAAAGAATTTCAGTGGTAATTTTTTTTTAGTTAAATAATTTAAGTATTTCTTTTAACTATAAGCTTTTGGTTTTTCCCTCTTTCTTTTTCTTTAAAAGGCTCATCCTAAAGTGTGTGAAAAACTGAAATCTTTAATGGTGGAATGGTCAGAAGAATTTCAAAAGGACCCTCAGTTTAGTCTAATATCTGCAACAATTAAATCAATGAAAGAAGAAGGAATTACTTTTCCTCCAGCAAATTCTCAGGTAAGAAAATCATTCAGATCAGCAGTTGGCCCTATACTTTTGTGTGTGTTCCTGTACATGGCAGGTCTCACTATGTAGTTCAGGCTATCCTTGAACTCACAACTCACTATGTAGCCCAGGCTGGCCTCAAACTCACAACAGTCTTCCTGTCTCAACCACCCAAGTGCTGGGATTACAGGCATGCACCACCATTTTGAAGGTATGTATCTTATGTAAAAGCTAGGCAAGGAGTGTTCTGATCGTAAGTCATCTCCATTCCTCAAGTGCCTGTCTAACATGCTGCCTTACATTTAGTAGACATTCTAATTGTTACGTGTTTTTCTTCCACATAGTAGAACTTTGAAAAGTGAATGTGACATAATTTATCTGGAATCTTGTGAAAGTTTAGATGTATAAGACAGCCCTTATGTTAAAAAAATTTATGGTAAATTTGAGGGGCAGCCATATGTTTTTTTTAAAAAGATATGTATGTGACAAGGGATTAAGGTACAAAAATTAGATGCTATCTTTCTTGCTATCAAGGTGAGAGGGGGAGCTGTGAACTGGGGTGGTAAGTCAGTGAAGAAAGTAGAATTTTGAGACTTAAATGTGTTTTATTAGAGTGGGGTGAAGAAGAGCTGGGCGTGGTGGCACATGCCTGTAATCCCAGCATTTAGGAGACTGAGACAGGAGGAATGCCATGAATTCAAGGCTAGCCTGGGCTACGTAGTGAGTTCAAAGCCAGTCTGAACTACATAGCAAGATCTTGTTGAGAGAGAGTGAGTGAGTGAGTGAGAGAGAGAGAGAACAAGAACCAAATAGAGTAGAGTAAAGAAGTAGGGGAGAAATGACATGAACAAATATATGGGATGTAGAATTGTTTGTTGAAGAGTGAATATGCCTAAAATGAATAGGTACATATAAGATGAGTGGAATTAGAAATTTATCTGGAGAGATAAAGGATAATTTTAGTAACACACGGAGAGGGATGCGGATAATGACTCACAGAGTGGGCTGGTTTTTTAGGTTTCTGGGAGAAAAACACTGTATCTTGCTTGGACTTCCTCTCAGTGCTTTTTGTCTTCCAATTAATATTAGGTTGTAGGCTAAGGAAAGAGATTTAACGAAGGGGGTTCTGTATTTTCATTTATTTTGACTATAAATTAAAGAGACAAAAATATTTTAATAGCTGACCAGGCCTAAGGAAACAAGGTAGTTTCTAAGACACAAGGTGAAGTTTTAAATTTTCTAAGCAGTTCTGGAAGTCATCTTTCATGTATGTCGTTACACAGTGTTATAAAAAATGTGGTGAATGGTGCTACCAAGTGCCGTCCAGTGGAAAGGTGGGCATATAGAAATATATTACAGTGTGTCCTCATCCATCTTATTCACCAGTTCTGATACCATACAACTACTGGTCCTTCCCCAAAGTCAAAATGATTGTGAAAAGTAAATGTTTTGAATTAATGCACAACATCAAGGCAGCCACAACAGCACAGCTAAAGGCATAAAAGAGGACTTCCAGAACTGCTTAAGAAACTAGTGAAATGGATGGCATAAGTGTATCTAGGGCCGGGAGTTCAGCTCAGTGGCTTAAGCACTTGCCCTGGCAGGTGCGAGGTTGTGAGTTCGATCCTTGGTGCCGCAAAAAAAATAAAAATAAAAATAAGTGTATCTGAGGGAGAGGGGGGTGTTTTGTGGTAGAATACTAGTAATGTTTCTTTACTGTAATAATTTTAAATTTAAACATTCACTGTGTCTTTAAATTCTATCTCATATTACTAAAACTGTGCCTGCTGTCTCTATCTTCTCGCCTCTGCCCTTCAGTAATCATGACTTGGGCTTGGCATTTCTTCTGTAGCTTGTGCCTTAACAGTCAATACCTCTTCTAAGCAGGAGACCTTGGTCAGCTGAGCCCAAGAAGTACAATGAAGAAAGAGTCATATTTATTCACTCTATAAATACTTAAGTGCTTTGTGTATGCCAAGTTCTATGTCAAATACTTAAGAGTATGCAAAATGTAAGCCAATTCATGCCCTTTGTGCATTTATAATTTTTTGAAAGTTCTTCTTTTAGTATTTGAAAACAGCTACTTAAAATTGTCATAAAGAACTTTACTTTTTAATGAAACTGATATGAGTAGTTTTTAAGTTAGCTTCTGCAAGTAATTATAGAACTTACGTTTTCTTTGAAAGGATACTTATGTTCATTTTACTCATACATTTGCAGACTGTCTCTGCTGCTGCCAAGAATGGAACATCATCGAATAAAAACAAAGAAGACGAAGATATAGCTAAAGGTAAGATTAAGCATGTATAATTTAGTATTACTCGAAGCATCCTCACCAGACAATTTTATCAAAGTAAAAATTGTAATAAAACTGTGTGTTTTAGTTCTATCTCATGTAGAAATTAGTAGAATCTTAAAATTAAGGAAAACAAATGACATGATGTAAGATGGATTTAATTCATTTTTCCTCTTCAGTAATATATATTTAATGACCAACCTTTTAAAGATTACATGTCACCTTTTCTTTAATGCCAAAGTTATGAGTCAAGAACAGAAATATGTTCAGTGCTTGTCCTATATGGAAAGCTACCCGTTTATGTCACAATCTGTTTGCTATAAAAATAATAAGTGCTCTATGTAACAATCTGTTATAATAAAGCATGAGCAAAACTTTACTTTAAAAAATGTCGTGTTTTCGTGCCTTCCTGTAAGTTAACTATTTAGCATTTAACTGGACAAATTAAATATTCACTAGATTTACTAGTAAATACAGTGGCACTTCAGTTTATGAACTTAATCTGTTTTACAGTTTTGGTTTTGTGTTTATGTGGGAAAGATGGCTGAGGTTCTATTTGTTGCCTGATGTAGAGTTGCAAATGGAATCAAAATTTTGCCAAATGCTTTTGTTTGCAAATGTTGATGAACTGAGGTATTGCTGCACTACATTGTTGCCTCATGTTTTAAACTTTCTGGCCTCTTTTTTTCTTTCATTTTTTTCCAACTAGCTATCGAATTATCATTGCAAGAACAGAAACAGCAGTACACAGAGACAAAATCTTTATATCCATCTGCAGAAATTCAGTTAAACAATAGAGTTGCACGAAAAGTGAGAGCTTTATATGATTTTGAAGCTGTTGAGGACAATGAACTTACCTTTAAACACGGTGAAATTATTATTGTTTTGGATGACAGGTATGTTTTAAATCTTTAATTATAGAATATTCTGAATTTTTTAACTATAGTATCCTTAATTGAGAATCTCAAATATTTAATTCTTTGACTTTCAGTGTATTTAAATTATAGTAGGACCTTTTTGTATCTTAATAATTTTTTCCTAAAATAAGAGTAAATAATGCAAGTTGTTTATTCCTTTGTTAAATTTGCTAGTGAAATATCTTTTATGTCTTGGATAAAACATGTATTAAGTAATACTGTTAATGACTGTAGTTGAAAAACACATAAATATTCAGTCATCCAGATGAATTTACATTGGGAGTATACCAAAATCACTGGCAGAAAAACATCAGGAAAAAAATATTGGTATATTACATTGATGAAAGCAACCAAAAGCTATTCTTCGCTCTTCCTTGATTCTTAACCTACTGCAAGTCTTCTCACAATTTCTTTGTCATTTGAAGTTGTAAGAAAGAATACATTGATCTATGCTGAATCTTAAGTCTGTTCTTTACTGAGCTATATCCCCAGTCCTTTCTAAAATTCTTCAAGATAAGGTCTTGGTAAGTTGCCCAGTATGAGCCCAAACTTGTGATCCCCTTGCCTCAGACTCCCAGATTAAAGGTTAAAGGTTAAAGGCGTGAGCTGCCATACTTGGCTTTACTTTCATTTTTAAAAGAAATTGATGAAATTTAATATGAAGAGAACTGACAGCTTGTTGCTATGAACAGAGATTGCAAATATATGTGGTATCCATTATAAATAACTCACTGAGGTTATACTAGTCTAGTATAGTTTAAAGTGAGTAGGACATGTAGTGGTCTTTCTTTGCTGCAGTAAATATTTATTGAGAAAATATTATGTAATAGACTGTAATACAAAATGTATGAGGACACAGTTCTCTTTCCATCAAACCTGAAATAAGGTCAGGGAGTTAAAATTACTGTACAGATAATTACACAGAGAATGTGGTGGATTAAAAAAAAAAGAGGTTGGAAGCTAAAAGGAGCAGAGTTGCACTTGGTGCATGCATGTGGGAAAGACTTATTTAGGGGGTCCATTTCAGGTGAACCTTGACTGATTCTGACAAAACAGGAAGTATTTTACAAGTAAGTAAGAATGGGAAAAGGAAGGTCTCAACACAGTCAAGGTAGCACTGTGTTCACTGAGAAAATAATCTTTATTGACATAAAAAATTTTTAGTTTTTGGAAACAAATCATTTGAAGTGGAGCACATGATCCCTGAAAGAGTAAATAAAGGTAAAGAAGTGGTGTGCTCCAAACACTGACAGTCTAAAGTCCCAAGTGTCATGTTAATTAGAATAATTACCAGAGAACTTTGGTTTACACTTTTTTGTGTGTGTGTCTGAGACAGGGTTTCACTATGTAGTTTAAGCAGGCCTTGAACTCACTTTGTAGCCCATGCTGGCCTTGAACTTGTAGCAGTCCTCCTGCCTCAGCCTCCTGAGTGCTGAGATTACAGGTCTGCGCCACACAACTGGCCTGATTATATATCTATAAACTTACAGACGTTAATAAATAGAAAACTACAAAATGAGTATTTCAAATCTAAGATTCAAATTTTGAAAATGACTTTTATGTAACAAAATTTTCTAAAATAAATTGATGTTCCCAAATTAAATACAGTACTAATTAAGTGCTACACTGCACTTAGCCCTCCTCTTTTTTTGGTTGTAACCAGAAAAGAAAGCCTAAGAATCTTTCTTACATTGTCCTGTGATGGTATTCGACTTTCATGTGGCATTAGGTACCTATTATAGTCTATGACCTACAGCAAGTAGAGGATTACATTACTGTGCTACGCCATGTCTTTTTCACTAATGTCCATTTAAAGCATAAATTTATTAAACAATTTAGACTTATAAATTTTAATTAAGACTTTATCACTTCAAAAAACACCTTTTTCCTTTGTAACAGCTAAAATAATTCAGCATGCACATGCTGGATGAGGTGGGTGATTGCTGTCATTATGATAATAGGACACCATTGCTGTAGTTATGCTTGTTATGTCTCGGGTTGAATGTTGTTCTATTTGATTAGTAATCACTGGTAAGATATTAAACACAAATGCAGACTTGGGGACTAAAGTTAAATGGCAATCTTAGGTTGTAAAGAAGTTGTCCAGATGATCAAGAAAATGACTCTCTTAATTGGTTTTAGATTATGAAATTAAAAATGTAAAATTAAAATTCTCACATGAAGGATGTCAAATCCCATGAAAATATGTCGATCTTCAACCTCAGTTTAAGAAACCTTAGTTGACTAAAAAAAGTGCACATTTCTTATTATCAGAATATATTAAGCCTTTGGCCTTCACATTTTTTAAATCTCATCACTCATTTTGTTCTCTATATAAACATTTCAAATAATTAAGTGGAAATCTTACAGTTACAAAAATGCCATGTTCTGATTAGGCCTCTGTGGTCTTGTACGTTTGGTTCTTTGCTTGGAAAGCCTTTTCAAAGGAAACAAAAGCATTTGAAAACAAAGTGAACTTTACTTGCAAGGAAGATTTGTGAGTTCAAGCTTTAAAAGACTTCATTCCTCAAATTAAAAGAGTATTTTAAGGAAAAGACCCCCCTCACAAGATTACAAAGATTCCCAGGTTTACTGTTTCTGTTTGTTGTAGAAATAGCAGTTTTCTTACATAATTATTTTATCTATAAAGTCATTTTGTTGTTAGCCATTGCAAAAGTCAGGAGATGCTTTTTTAAAAAGTCACTCCAAGTTTTCATGGATTTTTGAAATTACATAGGATGGTCTTGTGTAAGGAACAGCATGAAGTGGAGACCAGCTGAGTCCACCAGGACTGTACAAAGGCAGCATGGCGTGGAATTCATTGTGCCTGAATGCAGGCAGACAGAGGTTGAAAAGACCGTCTGTAGGGAGCAAAGAGAAGTGGGCTTTTTTTGTTTTGTTTTTTTAAGTAGGGCTTTAAAGAAGAGGAGGGACTGTAGCCAGGGAGGTCTTGGTAGACTTCAGTGGTCAGAGTTCTCTATTTCATGCATCAGTGGGCAAAGTCCTTGAGGCGTTCACTGTAAATGTTTGGGTGCCTTCAAACAAATGTCTGGGTGTTTTGAAAGATTCCATGCTCCATCTTATCTCTTTACAACATCCTGTGTTTGTCAAGGGCTCTGATGCTGAGCTGGGAACAGTGCCTTTGCTGGCAAACAGATTGAGTACTGGGAAAGTCATATCTAAATCAAGCCTTAGCTGGGCGTGGTGGCGCATGCCTTTAATCCTCGCACTTGGGAGGCTGAGGTAGGAGGAGTGTTGTGAGTTCGAGGCCGGCTTGGGCTACAACGCGAGCGCAAGGCTAGCCTGAGCTACATAATGTGACCCTGCCTCAAAAAACCAGGGCTGGGAGTTTGGCTCAGTGACTTAAGTGCCTGCTCTGGCAGGTACGAGGTTGTGAGTTCAATCCTCGATGCCACCAAAAAACAACAACAACAACAAAACAAAACAAAAAACAAAAAAAAACAAATCAAGCCTTAACTTATTTGGATTTTTTTTTTTTTTTTTTTTTTTTGGTAATTTCAGAATGAATTTTTCCTTCCCTCTGTTTCCCTAGTTTTAATCTCCTTTTCCTCCTGGTAAGTGCCTACTGAATCTTCAAAACCCACCCATCTCAGATTTTTTTTTTTTAAACAAAAGGAAAACAAGAAATCAAAACATAACAATTTCACCCCAACCAGCAAAACAACAGTCATCAGCATATTGGATATTCCCAAAAATTCTTTAAGACAAAAAATACAGATATGAAACATTATCTAACTAATTGTTAACACAATTGTTTTCAAATGAACATTTCATATTAAAAATAAAATCTGAAGGTAACCCTGAAAAAATTACATTTTACTCAAAATTCTTTTTCTCTGTCACAACTAATTTTTTATATACATGGATTTTGTTTCAGATGACATGATACTCTACCCAGAGGATCCCAAGAACTCCACACCTGTCTTTTTGTGACAGCAATGTATTGAGGTCTCCCAGTACAGTTGTATTAAGGCTTATTTGATTTTTCATGTTGATTAATAATTGTTTTATATAACTGGGTGGACTAGTATTTGTTACATTATCATCTCTTCCTCTTAGATTGTTCTCTTACCAATATATAATGACCTTCTTTATCTCTTTTAATCAGTCTTGACTTAAAATTAACTTTATCTGCAGATAGAATAACGACCTCTGCTTTTTTCTGGACTCCTGTTGCATGGAGTATTGTTTTCCATCCTTTAACTTTCAGTCTGTGAGTATCTTTTTGAATTAAATGTGTTTCTTGTATACAGCATATTGTTAGATCTTGCATCTTGATCCATTCTGCCAATTTATGTCTTTTGACTAATGAATTAAGACCATTAACATTGATGGTTAAAACTGATATGTATTATCTTATCTTTGTCATGTAGTTTTCTTTTTTCCCGGTGGATTCCTTCTGTTGAGGTTCATGGAGCTGTAGTATTTATCATCCTTTTCTAAAATGTCCTTCAGAATATTTTGGAGTGCTGATTTAGTGGTCATGAATTTCCTCAACTGTTCCTTATCATGGAAGTATTTTGGTTCTCCCTCTATTTTGAAAGAATAGTTTTGTGGGATACATCAATCTGTGTTGAAAGTTGTTTTCTTTTAGAACTTGGAGTACTTCACTCCAAGCTCTCCTTGACTTGAGAGTTTGTGCTGAGAAGTCCACTGTGATTCTGATGGACTTTATTTTATAGGTGATTTGTTTCTTTTCCCTATCAGCTTTTAAAATTTTATTCTTGTGTTGAATTTCTGGAATCTTGACTATGATATGCCTGGAAGTAGATTTTTTTTTTTTTTTATCATTGCTAATTGGAGTTCTATATGCCTCACTTATTTCTATGTCAAATTCTTTTTCTCTACCAGGAAAACTTTCTGACATGATGTCTGTAAGGATGTTTTTAATGTCATTTGTAGTATTTCCTGCTTGTTCACTGACTCCAGTTAATCTTAAATTATTTTTCTTTGTCTCATCAAGCAACTGCTGGATTAATATCTCATGATCCCTTGCTAATTTTGAAAAATCTTTCTTTCCTGGTCACTAACTGAGAGCCTGTCTTCAATATCTGAGATCCTGTCCTCACATTGGCTTAGTCTGCTTTGAATACTTTCAATAGAGTTTCTATTCTCCTGGATATCTACTTGAATCTGCTTTATGGAATTCTTTTGCTTTCTATGTTGTCCTTTCATAATTTGAAGCTTGTTTATTTTTTTGTCTGTATCTGCCCTAACATCACTAAGCATGGTGTATATTTTGGTAATCTGTGTGGTTATTTGAGAGATTATTTCTAATTTCACTTTTTCCAAAGACTCATTCAACTGCTTTGTTACCACTTCTAAGAAACCCTGTAGGGGGCTTTCGGATTTTCCAGCTCATTGCCCCCTGGGTTTGCTTTTGGTGAACTGGGTGTCTGGGCTGTAACCTGTTTAAATGTCTTCTCATTTCTTTTTTTTTTTTTTTTTTTAAGTTTAATTCCTAAAGTGATGCCTGTTACTGCCTGTAGTGGGTTACTTTAATGGTGGTATTAAGGACTTTCAGGTGATAAGCACTTCCCGGGGATATCTTCCAGGTGTAACTGGTTCCTGGGCTCCGAGTCTGTTGGAAAATCCTGCCTCCTCAGTTTGTCAGAGATGAGAAACCACTGCTAGCCTAGCCCAGTCCCTAGTTCCTTGGCACCACGCCCCAGCCCCCTCTGCGATCCCCAGTCAATCCCAGTCCTGGACCAGCAAGGCCAACAGCTATCCAGTTCAATCGAGTCAGTTCTGGCCGCAGTGGTACCTATCGCACCAAACACAGTCCACAAAACAGTAAACTGATCCAACCCCTGATTTAAAACCCCCAACCATATAAACTGAATTTATATCCATACAACGGGATGCAGAACAATCATATACAATACTTAAGTTCATAAAATGTCAATTCTGTCCCCAAGGGTGAGGACCCAAAATGAATTTAAGAAAAAGCAGAAAAGTAGGAAAAGGGAAAAGAGACTGCAAGTAGGTTGGGTCTACCAACTCAGGGAAACCACTGCAGAAGACTGAGGGAAAAGAAAGCCAAAGAGACAGAAAAGAGAACAGAACAAGACCAGACCCAAAAGGAGGGCAGAAACCACACTCACATTAAGAAAAAAAAAAAAAAAAAGAGTCCACTTCCGGGGTTCTCTCTGGATTCTCTCTGGATTCACTGGTAAACAGCCTGTGGAGACAGCAACCCAAATCGTGGCACTGTATCTATACAAGCCAGCAACTGTTCGTGGACGGAGTAGGAGGCAACCTTAGCAGGCCTGCCCTGAGAACAGCCTCAGGCTCGCAGCCATCCAAGCAGTCTCCGCGGGTCTGCGCCCAGCTAGGAACTGCTGGGTGAAGCTGGCAACAGTTTTAACCCCAGGCATATCTGGCCTGACTCGAATGGCTTCCAGCAAATCGCTCTCCCGCGAGAAGACCAAACCCTCCTCACTCACTGCCAGCCAGCACAATCCTCCGCGCCTGTCGCTCTCCCACCGAGGAATGGTTCCGCAGAGGTCCCAGGGTCGCCAGCCGCCAACACTGCAACCGTGCACCGCGGGGCTCCAACAGCTCCCCTCGCGCAGTGAGTCTGGCTCCAGGCGAAGGCTCCACCAGCTACCACATTCTTCTTAATTGAATTTTTTCTTTTTGCTCTCTTTGTGGGGTTCGATTTAGACTTCAGGCTCTTCCTGGGTCCAGGGAACCCATCTTCCTCCTTTTTGTCCTCCTCAAGATGGTGTGTTCCCATGTCTAGACAGTGTCTCTCAGAGAGGTTGTTTTCCCTGCATCCTACTACTCTGCCATCTTCGTGGAAGTCCTGAACCCAAAGCCTTTGCACTGAGCTCCCCCATCTCAGATTTTATATTCTCTGAGAACCCTTTCCTTCCCTGCTTTTAGCTCCCAGTAGAGTTAGGGGTTCTCTTTTGCTACAGCTCCTTGAACATAAGACCCATTTTTCATACCATATGTTAAGTATTTTCTTTATATGTATCTCTCCTGCTAGATTCATTGATTGTAAAGAGTGTCAGCGCTTCTCTGGGTGGGAGGAAGTAGAGAAGAGAAAACAGTTCCCAGTAGATAAAACAGGATACCCTGTTTTTAAGGGAAAATTGAAACGCTGCCCTTGGATTTCAGATTTCTTCAGGACAGAAAGAGTATCTTATCTTGGTAATTTCAGTGCTTAGCCTCAGAGTTCTGTCCTTGATAGACTTCACCTTTTTTTTTTTCAGTACTGAGGATTGAACCCAAGGCCCTCACACTTTTAAAGTTTTGAGACAGAACCTAGCTAAGTTGCCTAGACTGGCCTAGAATTTGTAATCCTCCTGCTTCAGCCTCCCAGTGGGCTGGGATTCTAGATGAATACTACCACACCCAGTTTGTCCTTGGTAAATTTTTTTTTAATTTTAAAGAGAATAAAACAAATCAGAACAAAGCAGATCAGTGCAGAACAATGCAAGCAATACAGGACTTCAAAACATGACTCCAGGAAATCAACAGTGGCTACCATAACAACTCTTGTTTTCTTTGAAATAGTTGTCCATACTTTCACACACAATGAATTCAAACAGAACAAAATAGTATAAAACTAATCAAAACAAAAGAGTGGAAGCATTATGGGCCTTCAAAACCAAACAATAGGAAACCAACAATAGCTACCATAGTGTCTCTTGTTTTCCTCAAAATAGCTGTCCATACCATCACACATATTGAAATCAAATAATACAAAACAGATTAAAACCAATCAAAACAAAGAATAAAACATTCTTGGACTTCAAAACAAGATGATATAAAATTGGCAATGTCTATCATAGTGTTTCATTTTCTTCAGAGTAGCTGTTCATAGCGTCACACATAAAGTCAATTCTTGTAAATTCCTTAGGAGAAGTTCTAGGCATTTATAAGCCTATACATGTATATCTATCCTTTCTATATTAGAGGGAAAAACACATCAAAATACAAGAGAAGCAAACGAGACACATAAATAACAATAGCAAACTCAAAACAACAACAATATAGGCTTTCATAACAAGGCGGTAAGAACATAACAGAGGTGGTTATTTTGCTTAGTTATCTTCAGAAGAGTTACTCAAGTTACCAGATATAGACGTGCAAAATTGATCTTAGCCTATGAATGTTAACTGTTTTGTTCCAAGAACTAATAGATTCAGTAATACAATCATCCCAGCTATCCTAAGTGTATGTATACAAATTTATGTTTTTCTTTTCCCTTCTTTTCTCCTTTTCCCTGAGTTATTTTTTCCCCTTTGAGCAGTTTCTTACTCTTTCACAATATGTATTAAAGATTTTGTATCTTAGTTACTCTTTCAGTTTCTTACACTAGGGAAACAATACAGTATTTACACATGTGAGTTTGATATATTTCACTCATGAGTATGGTCTGTATTTGCATCCATTTACCTGTAAAAGCCTCAGTGTGATCCTTCTTTATAGTTGAGTAATACTCCATTATATAAAAATACCACATCTTTTTTATCGGTTGATGGGCATTTGGGTTGTTTCCAAAATTTAGCTATTACAAATTGTGCTGCTATAAACATGGGTGCACATATATCACCGTGGTATGATGTTTTCAGTACTTCTGGGAATATGCCCAGAAGTGGACTAGCGGGGTCAAATGGGACTTCCAGTCCCAGCTTTTTGAACCTCCAGACTGATTTCCACAGTGGTTACACCAGTCTACACTCCCACCAACAGTGCAGAAGAGTTTCTTTTTCCCCACATTAGTTATTCTCTGCATTTGTTATTGGTGGTTTTCTGGATCCCGGCCATTCTTTCTGGAGTGAGATGAAGTCTCAGTGTTGTTTTAATTTGCATTTCTCTCATGACCAATGATACTGAACATTTTTTTCATGTATTTATCTGCCATTTGTATTTCCTCACCTGAGAAGTGTGTATTCATCTCAGATGCCCATTTTTGGATTGAGTCTTTGAATTTCGGGGGCCTGATTTTTTTTTAATTCTTCATATATTCTAGATAGAAGTCCTTTGTCTGAGGGACAGTTGGGTAAGATTTTTTTACCAATTTGTGGGTTTTCTTTTCACTGTGTTGAAGATTTCTTTTGACATACAAAAACTTTTTAATAAGATGAGATGCCAGTTGTTAATTCTGGAAAGCGTTTCCCATGCAGTTTGATTTTTGTTCGTGAATTCTCTGCCTAACTGTGTCTTCAAGATTTCTACCTACCTTGTCTTCTAGCAGATTTAGTGTTTCTGTTTTAATACTTAGATTTTTGACTTATTTTGACTTTAGTTTAGTGCATGGTGATAGGCATGAGTCTAGTTTTAAGTTTCTGGCATATGGAAAGCCAGTTTTTCCAGCACCACTTACTAAAAAGGCTATTTTTTCTTCCAGCGAACATGTTTGGCCCCTTTGTTAAAGATAAGGTGGCTCAGTGTGTTTGTTGTTATGGTTGTGTCTTCTAATCTATTCCATTGATCTTCAGGTCTGTTTTGATTCCAGTACTATGCTGATTTTATCACAGTAGCTTTGTAGTATAACTTCAAGTCAGGGGTTGTGATGCTTCCTGCCTTGCCTTTGTTGCCCCGAATTGTGTCTTCTGGTTCCAGATGAATTTTAGGAATGATTTCTCTAGAGCTGTGAGGTATGCTAATGGTATTTTAATTGGAATTGCATTAAATCTGTATAACAATTTTGGGAGAATGGCCATTTTCACAATGTATGTTCTTCCTATCCATGAACAAGGAATGTCTTTCCATTTTCTGAGATCCTTTTTGGTTTCTTTTTTCAGAATACTGTAATTTTCATTGTATAGATCTTTTACTTTGTTAGATTGATTGCTAAGTATTTCATTTTTTTGGATGCTATCATGAAGGGTGTGATTGCTCTTCTCTCTCTGTGAATTTGTTGTTTGTGTATAGGAATGCTGTTGATTTTTGAGTGTTGATTTTGTATCCAGCTACATTCCTGAATTTGATTATTACATCTAGAAGTCTTTCAGTGGAATTTTGGGGATCATCTATGTAGAGTATCATGTCATCTGCAAATGATGATAATTTAATTTCTTCCTTTCCTATTCTTATTCCTTTTATTTCTCTTATCTAGTTGCTCTGGCTAATGTTTCCAGCACTGTATTAAATAGGAGTGGTGATAGTGGACATCCTTGTCTTGTTCCTGATTTTAGAGTGAAAGCTTTAAATTTTTGACCATTTAATATGATGGTGGCTGTTGGTTTGTCATAGATGGCTTTTATCAGATTGAGGTAAAGACTGTTTATTCCAATTTTCCTAGGGTTCTTATCATAAATGAGTGTTGGACTTTATCAAAAGCTTTTTCTGCATCTATTGAGATGATCATATGATTCTTATCTTTGGCTCTATTGATAAGGTGTATTACATTTATTGATTTGTATATGTTGAACCATCCCTGCATTCCTGGGATGAATCTCACTTGGTCGTGGTGTATAATCTTCTTGATGACCTGCTGTATTATGTTTGCCAGTATTTTATTGAGGATTTTTGCATCTATGTTCATTAGGGAGATTGGCCTGTAGTTCTCTTTTTTGGTTGGGTCTCTCTCTGGTTTTGGTATTAGGGCAATACTTGCGTCCAGGAATGAGTTAGGGAGACTTACTTCCCTTTCAATTTCATTGAAGAGTTTGAGGAGTGTTGGCATTAAGTCTTCCTTGAATTTCTTGTAGAATTCAGCTGTGAATCCATCAGGACCTGGGCTTTTCTGTGTTGGTGAGTTTCTAATTACATTTTCAATTTCTTTAGCTGAAATTGGGTTATTCAGCAGTTTTACATCTTCTTGATCTAGCTTTGGTAACTCTTACGTTTCTAGAAATCTGTCCATTTCTTCTGTGTTATTGAACTTATGAGAGTAAAGATTTTCAAAGTAGTTATTGATGATCTTCTGTATTTCCACAGAGTCTGTAGTAATTTCACCTTTTTATTTCTTATTGCATAAATCTTAAGTTTTTTCTTTCCTCTTTTTGATAAGATTGGCTAGGGGCTTATCAGTTTTATTTAGTCTTTCAGAGAACCGACTCTTTGATTCATTAATTCTTTGTATTGTTTTCTTAGTCTCTTTTCCTTAATTTCTGCTCCGATTTTTATGATTTTCTCCCTTCTTTGGGCTTTGGGTTTGACTTGCTCTTCTTTTTCTAGATGTTTGAGGTGTAGCGTCAGGTTGTTTATTTGTGTTTGTTCTGTTTCCCTGATGTGAGAATTCATCGCAATAAATTTCTCTCTGAGCACTGCTTTCATTGAATTCCACACGTTCTGGTAAGTTGTATTTGTATTTTTGTTTGCTTATAGATTATTGTTTAATTTCTTCTTTAATTTCCTCTGTGACCCATTGATTGTTCAGGAGTGTATTGTTTAACTTCCATGTGTTTATGGAATTTTTGCAGTTTTTTTGTCATTAATTTCTAGTTTCATAGTACCTTGATCAGATAATATGCATGGAATAATTTCAGTTGTTTTGCATTTACTTAAGTATGTTTTATGTTCTACTATATGATCTATTTTAGAGAATGTCTCATGTGAAACTGAGAAGAATGTATATTCTGATGTTGTTGGGTGCAGCACTCTATACACGTCTACTAAGTCCATTTGTTCCCAAGTTTGTTTCAGTTCTTTTATTTCTTTGCTGATTTTCTGTCTAGTTGATCTCTCTTTGTGTCAGTGGAGTGTTAAGTTCCCTTGTTATAATTGTGTTATTGCTTATTTGATTTTTCATTTCTATTATTTTTTTATATAGCTAGGTGCTCCCATATTTGGTGCATATATAAGATTGTTATCTCTTACTCTTGAAGTTTTCCCCTAACTAGTATTTAGTGACCTCCTTTGTCTCTTTTGATCATCTTGGTTTGAAGTTTGCATTGTCTGCAAACAGAATAGCTACCCCTGCTTTTGGTGGCGGGGGGGTGGTTCCTGTTGCATGAAGTATTGTTTTCCATCCTTTGACTTTCAGTCTATGAATTTCCTTTTGGGTTACATGAGTTTCTTGTGTACAGCATATGGTTGGATGTTGTTTTTTGATCCATTCTGCCAGTCTGTTTCTTTTAATTGGTGAATTGAGGCTGTTTATATTAATGTTTATAACTGATATGTATTGGCTTATTTTTGTCATGTTATCTTTTTGCTATTGGTTCTTTACCTTTTCCCACTGTTTAATTGTTTGCCCTGCTTGGTGCTTTTTTTCTGTTGGTGTTCTTGGAGTCATGGTTATTTTTATGTCTATCTAGAATATCTTTCAGTATTCTTTGCAAGGTTGGTTTGGTGGTCATGAGGTTCTTCAGCTGTTCTTTGTCATGGAAGTATCTTATTTTTGAAGGACAGTTTTGCAGGATATATCAACCTCGGTTGGAAATCGTTTTCCTTTAAGATTTGAAATACTTCACTCCATGCTCTTGACTTCATTGTGTTGAGAAGTCTGCTGTGATTCTGATGGGATTTCCTTTATAAGTGATCTGTCTCTTTTCTCTAACAACTTTTAATATTGTTCTTATGTTGAATTCCTGGGATGTTGATTATTATATATCTGGGTGTAGATTTATTTTGGTTATGACTAATTGGAGTTCTGTATGCTTCACTTATCAGTATGTCCGTTTCCTTTCCCATGTTTGGGAAATTTTCAGCTATTTTCTGTAAATAGTCTTTTGATATCATTTGTGTTGTCACCTTCTTTTTTGTTTACACCTATGAATCGTATATTGTTTTTCTTTGCATCATCTTGCAGTTGTTTGATTGTTATTTCCTGATCAGTTGTTGTTTTTAAAAGATCTTTAAAAATAGGGAGCACTTCATGAATTTGCGTGTTATCCCTGTGCAGGGGCCATGCTAATCTTTGTATCGTACCAATTTTATTATATGTGCTGCCAAAGCAAGCACTAGATTTTCATAAATATTAGTTGAATAATCAATTTGTTGTAGGTAAAGTTTGTGTCCCTTACATTTATGCTGTTTTTCACTTGGTTATGGTTTATTGTTTTCTAATATAAAAAGTTCTAAGTTTATATGCCACATTTAAAATTTTACTTAATTATCAAATGTTTTGTGTGACATTATAGTGAGGGATTACCTTAATTTAGAATTTTAAGTTGAACAGTAATGAGGAAAGATTGGGAACAACCTAATATATACCGACATGTGTAAGTTAAATGTGTGTCTGTGTAATAAAACTTTAAAAGAGATAAGCAAGGTCTGAAAATACTGATATATGATATTGAAAAGATCTATGCAGATTAGCATCTATGTGTATGTATCAGAGTCTATATATAGTTAGCCACAAATATTACAGAAGACTACAAACTGGCAAGAAAGCTACATACCAGCTTTGTGGTGGTGGTGTTATAAGGTGGATGTGAATTTGGGACTCAGTGTTACTTACATTTGATTTTTTTTTTTAATGCCAGAATCAAATATGGCTGGTGATTGATTGGTTTTAAATTTAGGTATGGGGATATGAATGTTGCATTTGTACTGTTCAATATTTTGTATTAAATTTAAGATATCTTCTACATATAGCTGGATTGAACCAATTTTTTCGAAGTAGGTTAAATTTAATTTTAACTTTACTCCTCTTTATACAAAGTACTAAAATACAGAGGAACAAATTACTTTTTTTGCACTGTATTTTTCAGTGATGCCAATTGGTGGAAAGGAGAAAATCACAGAGGAATAGGACTCTTCCCGTCCAATTTTGTAACAACTAATTTAAACATAGAGTCTGAAACAGGTAAGTTAAATCTTAGAAAATATTTAATCTATTAGGGTTTTCCACTTGAATTTTATGATTGGCATTTAAAATAGATTGACATTTAACTTCTGTTACTTAAGTCATTTGTTTACAGTTATTATAATTCAATGTATTTCTTGGCCAATTAATGATTCATCCCACGTCAATCCTGGAATCTCTTCTTTATGTTTTGAATCCTTTGAGAAAGTATTCAAACTAGGCATGGTGGTACTTGTCTGTAATCCCAGCACTTGGGAGGCTGAAGCAGGAGGATTGAAGTTGGAGTCCAACCCAGGAAATTTAGTGAGACTGTCTGGTATGGTGGCACATGCCTTTAATCCCAGCACTTGGGAGGCTGAGGTAGGAGGATCATTGTGAGTTCGAGACCAGCCTGGACTACAAAGTGGGTTCAAGGCTGGCCTGAACTGCATATGAGACCCTGTCTAAAAAATAGGGCTTGGGATTTAGCTCAGTGGCATAAGTGCCTGCCTGGCAGGTGCAAGGTTGTAAGTTCGATCCCTGGTACAAAATAAATAAATAAATAATAAAATAAAGCAAAATAAAATATAAAAAAGTGCAAAAGGTATAACTCAGTGCTACATATAATTCTACAGTATAAGAGGCATGCATATATATATACTCTTAGTTTTCAGAACATTCTTGTGTTATACTGAGCTGTATTCTTTAGGACATTGAAAGCTAGCCAGGTATTTGAAGTAATAATTAGGATTTAAAAATCCTCTGGTTCCGTAATTTTTTTTTAAATCCAGATTTATTTAAAATTTAGTACATTCTAGCAATAGATAGTTTTCTGGGCCTATATACTTGCAAATTATTTTTTCAACTATCTTTTGTGAGGTTGGGGATATAACTCACTAGAAGAGTGCTTGCCTAACATGTACAAGTCCTTGGGTTTGATCCTCAGCACTACAAGAATTAAAAAAGAAAACAAGACCAAATACTTGGTTTGTGTTGTTTTAACTGTTATCAAAGATAGGTTAAAATCAGATCTTGTTTTGTTCATACAGGAAATAAAAGTTTTTCCTTAATAGGAGGGAAAAGACAACTAATTCATAGATGTCGCTTTGAAATCAACTTAGTAGATAATAGTATATTTGTATATTTTTCACCCAGTGATAACCCTCAGTTTTCAAATAAATGCCTATGACGACAGCTTTCATTAATATTGCTCATTTATTCAACTGGAACCTAAGCTACATGAGTCCCTGAATTCTTGTTTTATTTATTGGAATATTTATAAATGCCTAGAATAGTGCTTAGTGCATGGTGAGTGCTGAACATACATGAATGTTTGTGACATGAATGATACTGAATGAACATCGGTAATAACTTTGATTATGAAATGTGATGCCTAAAAAACATGTTTTTTTTTTCTTATGGATAATCATCGGCCACTTATAAGTTAATGAACAAATTATCAAAGTAAGTGCTAAGAATTTAAAGATTACTTTGTTTCCATGGCAGCTGTGGACAAATTGAATGTAATTGATGATGATGATGTGGAGGAAATTAAGAAGTCAGAACCTGAGCCTGTTTATATAGATGAGGTAGAGTCCTTCTTTTGTTTAATAGTTAAACTGTCAAGACTTTGAAAATACGTTACCTTTGAGAATGCATGGAAATAGCGATTTTATATTAACTAAAGTTAAAACTCTTTTGACTGTTTAGTGTCTCCTGTTCCTTTTTAGGATAAGATGGATAGAGCCCTGCAGGTGCTCCAGAGTATAGATCCAGCAGATTCTAAACCAGATTCCCAAGAACTCTTGGATTTGGAAGGTACTTAATATTAGAGACCAATTTAATGCTATTTAATATTTTAGCTATTCATAATGGCTTGAGATTCTTCTATTTTGGGTTTGCTTTTTTGAAATTTGAAGACACTGACCGGGAGCTGACTAGTACAGTAACATAGTAAGAGTATCACTTGAAAAGTATCATCATACATGTATATCCCTTTAAGAATGAAGTCTTGGTATTTCTGTAAGCCACCAGTGAAACTGGTTGGAGATTTGCAGTCCAAAAGCGAGATAGAATTAGAAATAATAGCCTATTAAATTAATTAAATTGGAATATTAAAAGTTCTTAGTGTTGTTTGATTCTCTTGTACCAAGACTTTTTGAATGTCCACTTTCTACATACTGAATGTTAACCTTTGATGCCTGCTAATATATTAAGAGAAATTTAAAGCAATTAAAACACATCTTTTTTTGTGTCTTTTTAATCCTTTGTAAGAAAAATATCTGTGGCAAATGAATAAATTTTAATTCTTTTCATGGACAGAAATCTGGTTATAAATATAGAATAGTGTGTTATTCATTATATCTGTGTTAATATTTGGAAACATCCAAAATGTTTAACTTTAAAATCTCTTTAATGAAAAAATGTTCATTTTTAATCTAGACATGGTCGCATATTTTATAGTGTGGCGCAAGTTCATCTTACTTAGCTAATAGTTTTCTAAATTCCTTTTGACTTTAAGATAATTCCAAATAGCATAGTCGGTAAACTTAATAGTTTCAAGGACTATGATGAGATTTTTAATTTCAGCCTTGTCTTTGGTCACATGGTAGTAACATATAGTAGTACTCAAGCTAAACAGTACATTGATCCTTAGAGTCTTTTCTGTAGCGTAAGCTTAATTTGTTATGAATGGTGCTGCATATTGGTGCTCAATTGTTAAAAATCTTTGAAATTGTCTTATACTGGATGAAATTGCTAGATTTTTACATATTTTTGTATTTACAGATATCTGCCAACAGATGGGTCCTATGATAGATGAAAAACTTGAGGAAATTGATAGGTGAGATTTTTTTAAAGCGAAGAATAAAAGTGGTTATCATAGCTTTACTTGTTCTTTGCAAACTTAGAACTAGTAAAAGTTGCTGTGGAACTGTATTATTCATTAGAATTATTTTCTGAGTGTCGCAAATTCATACAAGGTAATGGCAAGTTGGTGCTTATTTTGGTAAGGGTTTTGTTTTGTTTTTATAATGCCAGCATTGTAGTATACATAGCTCATGGACTTTCGTTTTTATCACACCAGTCATTTTTTTCCCTTGAGCTTGAATTCAGGGGATAGTGAGTGATGGAGAATAAAATGATGAGAGAGCAAAATGAAACTAGAGATTTTAGGCTAGTATTGTAACTGAATAGTCATTTACAAAAGTGAAATTTTGCAGTTTGGGAAGTTAAATCCAATGCAGCACATTTTTTTCTTCTTGTCTCCCTCTTTGTATTTCTTTCTTTTTGCCTTTTGATTATCCAACCTGATTTTGTTGTTTAGAAATTGCAACACTGGGAGATGAGCTGTTTCAAGAGTTCTAAGCTTTTAACTTGATTCTGCCTCTTTTTCCGATTCCTCAGAGCTTTCTATCAGAATTTTAGAGACAGAAGCCATTGTGAATGGAAGGCAAGGGATAAGGCCTTCTTTATTACTCAGTTGTCATCCCTTTCTAGTCTCTGTTTGTTAACCTACTATATAAAAAAGCACAAGGAGAAAGGAATGAGGTAGGGCCAAAGTTTAAAAGGCAAATAGGAGCCCTATTTTCTGCTTTGGCTAGAGAAATGCCATCACAGCAAGATTTTTCCAGTCACTAAAGATTGTAAGTTTTGGCTCATAGTGCATTTTTCATAAATCGTTTGTGTTTTCTACAAAACTTAAAAGTAAATCCCTGTGGCAGTTAGTGCAATGTTGATGGCGTGTTTGTCATATTTTAGAGAGAACAGTAAATATCTACTTAGGCATCTACTACATTATTTCAATGCAAGGATATTAATGCTTACTGAATGATCAAACTGAAAAAGATTGAAAAGAAAAAATACCAAAAAGAAAAATGGGAGCCGGGCGTGGTGGTGCATGCCTTTAATCCCAGCACTCGGGAGGCTGAGGTAGGAGGAGTGTTGTGAGTTCGAGGCCGGCTTGGGCTACAACACGAGTGCAAGGCCGGCCTGAGCTACATAGTGCGACCCTACCTCAAAAAACTAGGCTGGGAGTTTGGCTCAATGGCTTAAGCATCTGTCTGACAGGCGCGAGGTTGTGAGTTCGATCCCTGGTGCCGCAAAAAAAAAAAAGAAAAAAAGAAAAATGGTTAGTAGTATCCTAGGTATGGGTAGGAGAATAATTATAAACTTTTCTGGAGCCTAAAAGTAGTGCCTGTCTTTTAACCCAGCAATTTCAAGCCCATGCTAAGTATTGTAGGACACTATGCAAAGATTTAGCTATTAAGTGTTATGACCACAAAATTGAGAGTAACAATACATCCACACATTCTACACTAGCAATCATTGTCCTTGATACAAATCTCTAACAGGGAAAGATATAATAAATAGAAAAAAGGGCAGAAGATGAGTCAGTATGATCCTATTTTTGCTGATTAAAAGAATGTCATTGAAGAAAAACATCTATAATTAAAACTTAGAGTGATTTTTTTGTGCTGAGTTAATTTTTTGAATGAGAACTCATCTGTCATCAGTCCTCTTACCAGTTCGTTTTTGATTTAAGTCCTCTAACATTTTCATGGTCACTGATTGCAGATGTAGCTTCCATTCTGGAAAATAACTTACTGTGCTTCAACAAGTTTTTACTGGCTTTTACCCTTGTCCGGAGCCTAAAGATGAATAAAATGTCATTTCTGCTCTTGAATGGGTCATTAACAGCTTGTTATTCCTAAGGAAAACAGCTCTACTGTCAGAAAACTAAATTGCTATTTCACTTTAATCTGTCATTGTACAGAATACAATTTTTTTCCAATTCTTTTTTTTTTAATTCAGAATACAATTTTGATGCATTTATCGTACTAAGAAATATTAGCTGAATATGTAAATTGACTTCAAAAACATTCAGATAGGTTTATTGAAGGGAGATCCATTGCCTGGACCTCACTGTATTCCAGACTGTTCTAATCTGATTTCCTGCTATTCCCCAAACTAATTTTCACTGCCCTGATAAAGATCCTTTTTACATCCTTCCCTGTGTACCCTGCATGCTCCTTTTGCCTGCCTTTATTCACACTCTCCCCCCGACATGACACTGGCTTCCTTTTCAGTTTGCCTTGTCCATCCTCTGAAAGGACCAGTTTAAGTCCCAGCTTGGCTTTTTCAGTTTACCACAGCCCAAATTAATTCTTCTAAATTCTTCTGCTCTCTCCTATTCCACATAATTTTGGATTCAATTGTATGTTATATTATGTGTTGTCCTTCATGTTCTTAACCTTGTCTCCCCAGTAGATTGATCTGTTTGAAAGAGGAAATCATACTTTTGCTTGCTTTTCTTCTAGTATAATTTCAGACATAGTTTAGTAAAATTTGGTATTGCTTTGAGGTTCTGTCTCAGATCCTTAAAGGCAATGATGGAGTATAGTGATTATGGCCTCTACTGTATTCTCTTAGTATTTCATCAGCATACTGCGTTATGTGTACCAAATTCTTCTGGTTCTTAGTTACACATTTGTTAGCATGAACACTTAATTTCTGTAGCTTTGGGTGGTTTGCAGCCAATATTTCTAAAAATGTGTTTTGATATGCTTTATATAATCATTCATGCAAGAGAGAGAACAAGCACTTTTTTTTTTATTCAGACATAACAGATTTTTTTTTTCCCCAGTACTGGGAATCAAACTCAGGACCTTGCACATGCCAGGCAGGCACTTGTGCCGCTGAGCTGTATCCCCAGCCCAACAGATTCTAATAGAGAAAAGGCAAAAAGGTTTTATAGGAGTCAATCTGTGTTTTTACCTGGTTGGCCTTTATATGTTTGCTTATTTCTCTTTCTTGCCTGTGTTTATATAGAAATAATCACATCTAATAAGCTTGTGGATACTTTGGGGCAATTAGCAAATAGCCATTTAACTTTTATAAAGTTGTCAATTGCAGAAATAGTTGCTGATTACTCCCAGGGGAACAGATAAAATTGTACCAAGTCAATACAAGCGTGTACAAGCTCTTCAGTTTCTATAGCAAATATGAAAATACCATTTGGGCAAATAAAGTCCTGGTTTGACTTTCTCAAAATCTAGAAACCAGTGAAAAAGAACAGTAGCAGTCAGGTTATGTATACATTTTTACTTGTATTTTTGAGGATGTTTATTGAAATACATTTAAGCAAAAATGAAATTTTTTTAAATGACTGCTTTTATTTTAGTCATATTTCACAGAGGCTCTGGGCCTTACCCAAATATTTCCTTTTACTTAGATTTATAATTAGGCATGGGACTCTTAACTAAATTGAGAAACTTTTTTTTTTGCCTAATTAAAGAGAAACTTATTTTTCTTCATAATTGGATTTTTCAGTAGAAACCTATAATAATTAAACTTAATTTTCCTAGCACCAAAATTATGAATTGATTGCTTTCTATCAGCTAGGTCATATTAACCTAGTTAGTAAAGAATTAATTTCTTCTCCCTGTTTCCTTCTGAATATTTTCACTGTATACAAAAAGAATCTTTTAAAATATGAGTAAGAAATGTACTGAATTTAAAAAATAGTTTACCTTGCTAAAAACATGCTTAAAAAGTTAGAAGAGTTTGCAGATGTTTTTCTTCTATATCAGGAAGCATTCGGAATTATCTGAACTGAATGTAAAAGTCTTGGAAGCTCTGGAACTGTATAACAAATTGGTGAATGAAGCTCCAGTGTATTCGGTCTACTCAAAGCTCCATCCTTCAGCACGTTACCCCTCTACATCAGCTGGGGTTCCACTGCAGGTGAGCAGGTTTTTTAAAAACATTTTTCAAAATTATAGTTTTAAATTTTAAGAAAACATTTTAGATCGTAGTATTGATTTCTGAGGTCCATGAAGAAAATTATAAAACACGTCTTTGATACTTAAAAGAAATATTAGCTAAGCAATTAATTTGACCAGAACAAATTAGATACTGATATTTTAGAAATACATTTTGTTCAGTTTTAACATGAAAAGACCATTAAATGTATGAGGAAATTCTGAGTTTTTCATATGCCTCTGTAAGCATAAAGCACCAATCTTTATGTAAATATAAATTCTCTGTAAATATAAAATACAAACCTTCTCATTTAGGACCTTATGTATCAAGTGGCTTCTTATTAAAGTACTGGTGCTATTCCTTTTCTTCACCAAGATTGAACATTTCTTGGAAAATCTTTTTCAAGATTTGTTTGACTTACATTATTATTAAAAGCTTGGTTAATGAACTTTTGTTCTCAGAACATGCATAATATTTTCTTAGATACTTACATTTTTGAAGATTGGTGTTTGATGAAAATATAATACAGACCTGTGAGGTGCAGATGTGATAAATCATCTGTAACTGGCATCTTTTCCCAGTACTTTTATCTTTTTCATGCTTGCCAGCTGACATGAATATCTGCATCCCCATTTTAAAGCCTTTTCCAAGTGTTAGCCAGTTTGCAAACTCAGAATGAACTTAGATGAGCAAAATTCCTATTATCTTATGACAACTATGTAGTGTGTAAAAGAGTTTGAAGAAGGCACCAAGAAGAAAAGGCAGGATGTGGGTACATGAATCAGATGGGATAACATAATTATTAAGTTAAAAAAGGGTTACTTTAGTTACTCACATAAGACAAGATGCATTTATCAAATATTGCCATGACTAAAACTTTTTGAAAATTACATAGGAAGAAGGATTTATGGATGGGAAAATACTGGGGTCTATGTAGTATTGCCTCTGTTATCAAAGTTTGCTTATTGCTGCTGTGAAAATGGAATAAAATAGAGTATTACCTTGGTTCATGAATGCTTCTGTTTGCAAGCTGCATCAGGTGACAGACACAGCTATGGACATCTTGCCCACACAAACACAGCCGTCTTCCCCAAAATTGTAAAACAAACTGTGTTTGCACACCGAGGTAGAACTGTAGAAGTTTCTGTGTCATTGTGTGCTAGGATGGCATATTTGCTTCTTTGTGTTTGTAAAGGGTTGTCATTCCTCTGTCAAGTTTTTGTGCTTAGTTGCATCCTATTTATAATCTGTTGTGCCAAACACAACTTTTTTTTTCTTTTTTCTTTTTTCGATGGTAGTGATGGTGGTACTGGGCATTGATCCCAAACTAGGCTTCAGTTTGGGAATCCTTCTGTCTCAGCCTCCCAGAGTGCTGGGATCACAGGTGTGCCACCATGCTTGGCTAACCACAACTAATTTCTTCAAAGTTAACTTTGTATCAGTATGATTCTTCACATAACCTCAATCTACACTGTTTACACAGAAAGAGTACTTGAAGTAGCACACATCTGTAATTACAGCTCCCTGGGAGTCTGAGGCAGGGGTATCACAAATTTAAACCTATCTTGGGCAATTTAGTGAGACCCCATCTCAAACAATAAAAGGCTGCTTAGATAACTCTGTGAAGTTTCTATTCTATTTTGAAAAATAGCTGTACTAGATGCAGGTGAGGAAACATACCGTTTTAGTACAAGGCCATTCAGAACCCTAATTGCAGAACAGGTCTATTCCCAAAGTCTCTACCACTTGTCAGTGGGTTGTTACATGTCTACCATGGAGGTTATATAATTGCACCTCATGTAGTTTATTTTGCAGATCAGTATTCTAAATCTGCACATGAATTATCTTTGCTTTAAAAATAGCTTTTATATTTATGAAACATGCATTGTTTTTAATGCTGTGTAAGTAGACAGATTGATTCTGTCTTTAAGGAGTTATTACCATGGAAATCAAATACAGCACAGATAAATATCCAGTGATGGAGGCCGTTTCTTTTTTTTTTTTTTTTTCTTTAACCCCCGAGGATACATCTCATCCCCTACCCACAGCTCTTTCCTTTTGCCTATCTGTTTTGAAGGTAGGGGATATAGCAGACATGGCCATCAGGGACCTGGCATCCTGATACCATGTCTTTTCCAACATTTTATCCTATAGGAAAGAGTTGAGAGTAAAGGTCATCATTCTCGTGGAGATTTAAAGTGCTGATGTGTGTCCTGTGACTTCATGGCAAGACACATTTCTGAGTAATTGGCAATCTGGATAGATTGCAACTCAATACGTAAAAATATACCACCCCTCTCTCTCTCTCTCTTGTCTTCTTTCCAATCTCCTGCAAAATACAAGAACAGTCAACCAAATCATAGATTTCAAATACAGTATTAGGCACTGTAATATGTAAAGTCTCCACATTTTGCTCTAGGATGGATAGTTTAGTGGAATCAGATTGCTCCCCAAAGAACTATAACATTGTCTTTTTAAAGGCTAATAAAGTTTTAGATACACTACATAGGTGTTTGAGAGAGCAGAGTCAACTTTTTCTTTTTGATTATTAGACATACCCAGTTCAATCACATGGTGGAAACTACATGGGTCAAAGTCTTCACCAAGTAACTGCTGCCCAAAGCTATAACCTGGGACCAGATCATATTAGTTCTCTGCAATCTCTGCCTCCAAATGTGAATTCCTCATTAACAACACAGCCTGCTCAAACGCCATATTTAAGGTAAGTTTTTCATAAACTTTGAGACTATATAGACTTTTCTCTTTGTAGTAATATTCCACATTTTTATTCTTAAGACGAAGTTATAGAAATGCTTGTTCTTAAAGTGAGATAGGGCTGCCCTTGGCTTTGCTACACATACTGTGACAGTTGCCACATTTAAGCCTACAGTTTAGGACTCTGGAACAAAATAAAGCTAATTGTCTTTTATGGAGACTAAGCTCAAGACGTGTTTAGCACAGTGCTGTAATCAACACAGACTTACTATCAGCGTGCACTCCTGTTAGAAAACTGTTGTCACTTTGATCCTTAAAAGGAAGTATGTTTGAGCTGTGGAACTTTTTAGATAAACAGTTCTCTGAGAATTTCTTTTTAAATCTTATCTTCTATTCACTTTCACCATAGAAAATGGTTTTCAATATAATCATGTGTATATGATTTCTGAGGTCCCTTTCCACTCTTAAATTCCATGAGTGGGAGTTTAGACATTGCTTAAAAATTAAAGAAATGTTTATTTTGCTGTTTGTTTAGACTTAAATAAAACTTTATATTGGTATTTAACTATAAAATTTTGTTACACTGAGTAACATTAGAGGTAATAGAGAAAAATATCCATCTATATTACAAACAGTGTATTTGTTGTAATTTAAAATTAAATTATTTTAAAAGAAAAGTATACCATAGTAGATTTAGGAAAAAACAGAAATCCTGCAGTTTATGGAGATTTTTCAGCTTAATTTGATGTGTGTTAGTGGTGATAAGTAAATTAGTCTTCTATACTACTCTCTGGGTAGATTCTGGGTCCTATGCAGATTACAGTTCTGTCTTTGAAGTGAAAAGTCCTGACCAAAGGAAATCTGAAAAGAAAATCCCGGGTTGGGACGTGAGAAGGGACAGTATGGTCTGAAACATGGATATGGAGCCTTGGCTCCATTCTCATTGGACCTAGACATGGGGACCTCAGTGAAGAACAGTTTGTACGTCCTTATTTTTTAATGTTTTTGGTGAAAGCTTCTGAAGAAAGCAGATTAAACAGACTTTATAATCTTAAATTGTGCATTCTTCTGACCAACTGTAAATTACATTTACAGTTCTTGTTACCTGGAATGGTTAAATCACAATCAGAGTAGCAGAACTGCACAGACTTAGAAAACGTGTTTTTTGTCACGATGATTGATCTGTGACTATAATCTAGATAATGCAAAGTAAATATGATTTTTCTCTTTAAAATTTTGTTTGTAGCACCGGACAAGACACTGTTTCAAACCCTTACATGAACCAGAACTCTAATCTTCCATCAGCTGCTGGTACAGCTGCTTACACACAGCAGGTGGGGATGTCTGTGGATATGTCAGCTTACCAGAACACTCCGTGCGGTTTACCACAACTGGCGGGCTTTCCCGTGGCAGTTCCGGCTCACTCAGTTGCACAGCAGCAAACAAATTACCATCAGCAGCCTCTCCTTTAGAGACAAAGGTTTTCTTGAAAGCCTTCATAAGTGTGTCTGGAATTGCTAAAACTTTTTTCCTTTCAACTCAAAAGGACCATGAATAAATAAAGCACAAAACCTGTCTCTTACTCTAAAGGCCATAAAAGGGGTTGTTTTTTGGTTTTTTTTAGTCCAGTGTGTTTGAAGTTAGTCTTTTGATCAGAGACAGCTTAAGGGTACTTCCAGTTGGTTTTCTTATACTTTCAAATGTCTCTACATAAATTTGGACACCAATAAATAGCCTTATGACACTAAACAGTATGGGATAGGAGTGTTGGAGTTTTACTTTAAAGAAACCATTGTTTCCACCTACTGTGTTGTGATAAGAGCACCAGAGACGTTTAAATATTTTTTCATCTGCGTATTTTTGTCAAAGTTTCCCACACACTGTTGTTTTAAAAGGCAAATATCTTTTTGTGTGAACATTTAGCTTGCCAAATAATTCCTTTTGGCTCCTAAAATTGCAGTTGTGTTTGCAGTACTGTCAGTTTTTCTGTCAGTGTTATGTTGAGTAACAATTAGCATATAATTGTCTACAGAAGCAAGAGCAATTTGAAAGGAACAAAAATGTTTTCTCTTACTAACAGGGAAAACCATGTAAATGCAGATATATGGTAAAGCATTTAGCCTGTCCTCTGAACAGTCATGGCAACAGTGGGCCAAGAAATACTCACAAAACATTTCTAATCCCAGGGAAAATTATTTTCTGCAAGGATCCCTGATATTTGAAATTACCACTAATGACCTTTTCAAGTGACTTTGGCCATTGTGTAATAAAGATATGGTCCATTTGTTTTCCTTCCTGCAGTGTGCTATGCAGAGCTGCTGTATTTCCTTTTTATGGATTATACGAGACATTCCTAATAATTTGATGTGATACAAACCAAGCATGGGTGATAAATGTGTTTTTATTAATGTGTGTGTGTGTGTTTTTTTTTAAGAAATGATTCTGATTCCGTTGCTAAGCTGTCATCATGCTAAGCTGTTAAAAATTTTTTTCATTCATTCCAAAAGTAATTCCGAGTCTCTGGAATTCCACATACTGTAAGAGTTGGTAGTAAATCAATATGGATTGTTTTATATTGAAGAAATTTGCACAATACAAAATAGAAAATGCTGATATGTATGGCTACAGATACATGTTATTTAGACTGGCAAAAATACTGGACATAAGTTTAATTTTTAAAAAATTAAAACTTTTTGCATGGATGCAAAATTTCTATATTTTTTTAAAGCACTTAATCTTTCTACAGAGTCCATTTGAAGACAATGGAAATTTTCTCATTATCTATTTACAGAAAATTTATTATAACAGTGTCCTTTTTTCAAACAAATTGTATCCTAGAATAAAATTTGAAAGCTTAGTGTCTGTCATTATCTTGTTTCTGATACAAGTTCTGAAAATTTTAATAATTTGTGGTCTGTTTATCATCCAGTATTTTCCTTGCAGGTAAATTCAGTTATATACTTTAAAAGCTTTTTAAAATGACACCTTGCTTTTTTGGAAACAAATCTGTTCTTAAAAAAAGAAAAGAAAAGAAAAGAAAAAAAACATAAAAAATTCCAAAGCTGCTCTTGATAATATTTGCATCCACCTGCAAAATCTTACATTTTCTTCCAAACTTCATTTAGTAAATTTATTTTAATGTTTGCATAAATATATTTTAATTGTCATCTAAATTGTAGTTCAGCACAAATCCTTGAGCCAGTATGATATTGCATATTCATTAAATTGGGATCAGCCAATTAAATTCAAGTAACATAGTTTTGGAATAATAAAATATGACATGTATATAAATAGTGTATATTGCCATTTATCTGAAATTTTATACATGCAGAAGTTCCCGCCTCTTAAAAATAATTTTATTTTTGCCATTTATAACAAATTTGTGTTAGAGATTGTTGCCAGTATAAAAATGATATTAAATGTTTGTTGATCTGACGTTTTTAGTGTTAAGAAATATAAGGTGGTTCTTTTTTTCCATGATCTTATGAATTGTATTTATTTTAAGATGTTTATATTTACATGTTTTCTGCCAAAGGAATGGTCTAATTTAAGATATCTATGTTGGGGTCATACTGTTCTGTATCAAAAATTAAAAAAAAACTTCTGATTTTTTTTTTTTTTTGGTATATTAGAAAGAATTCCTGAAAATTTACAATAGAACTAATTTTATATGGAAAATATCCCTGGGTGTTAAAATATATGAATTGGAATATGTTTGTATTGTTTGAAAAATGTATGGCCAGCCAACATTGTCTTTTAATTTGGTAAGTTATTGACAAAATTGCCTGATCATTAATTAAAATACTTGTCATAAGAATTTGAAAATATTTGCAGGCATGTTGTCATCTTACACTGTTTCAGGTAGCTAGTATTTAACTGTATAACAGATTTTACTGTACTTTGAAGAGAGTTACAGATTTCACCTGAATTTTAAAAATTTGTGAATGTTTAAAAAATATATGGTTGAGCTGGTGATGTAGCTCAGTGGCAGTGGTAGAGCATGTGCTTTTAGCATGCTTAAGGCTGTAGATTTGATCTTCAGCTCTGCAAAAAACTGTATGTGGCTTAGGAAGTATTACAAAACCTTTTCTTAGTAAAAACCGTGATGCTAATGCTCCCGAGTTCTAGGAGAGGATTCATTGAATTGTCATTATGATGAGAATGCTGAAGTTATTTTTAAAAGTAATAAATTATAAATAATATAGCACTGACTTATGATTTGTTTCTGTCAATAGGAAGTTTTCTTCTTTACTTCATCAGGTTTAGTCAGTAAAAGAGAGGACTGAATTTGATGTTTTTGTTGTTCGATTTAGTTTTCTTTTGAGGATCAGATTTTTAAAAATTTCCAACCAAGAAATAATCCTAATTTAATCAAACTAAGTTTGAATTTGAGAGGATTTTTCAACCTTACTGATTCTAAAAGAGAAATTATGTTGCTTACATGGTATAGTGAGTTGAATAACACCCCCGCCATTCATGTCCACCTAGACACCAGAGTGTCACCTAGAATGTCAGAGTGTTACTTTATTTGGAAGTAGAGTCTGCAGATGTAATAGAAATCATGCTGGATTTAAGGGTGGAGTCAGAATCCCAGACTGGCGCCCTTCTGTGAAGAAAAGACACTGTGATATGGTGAGTGAGGCCACGTGAAGATAGAGGCAGAAGTTGGAGTTGTGCTGTCACAAGGCCTCCTGGGACCACCAGAAGCTGGAAGAGGGAAATGATTCTTCCCCAGAACCTTCAGAGGAATTACACCCCTGCTAACCCCTCAGTTTCAGACTTCTAACCTCCAGGACTGAGAGAAAATAAATTTCTTTTTAAGCCTCCAAGTGTGTGGTACTTCATTACAGTAGTCCTAGGAAACTAATAAACATGAGTAAGTGTACAGTGAATTCTGAGTATTAGGCCCTTGGAACCTTCCTAAGATGGCTTCAGACTTGTGCAGGAGTTCCGAGAAAGATGTCTGTAATACAGTAGCGGTGTTTTTATCTTGTCTAAACTGTAATGACACTTCATGGATAGATGAAACAAAGACCGTTGTTAATCCCCAGTTCCCATTTTACTGATTTTTAATCTCATATCTACATTTAAGTAACGTTTTATGCTAAAGTTGTGTTCAGTTAACAGGGCTATAGTTTTTTACATTTTCTGTCCACTCTTGCCCATCATGAGTGGTGGTTAATGAGGGGGCGATGTTCAGAGGCAAGTAGAGGAACAGAGAAGAAACAAAAAAACAGAGTGGACATTCCCTACAAAAGCTACTATAAAACAGAGATTTTTGCTTTTGTTCTTATTTTATGTCAATGGAGGAAATTAAAGGCCTTCTATTACTTCAGAGATAGAAAGTGACCTGTATACTTATAGTTTTATAAACCAGCTACCTTTTTAAAAAAATTGAGATGAAATTCATGTAACAAAGTTAGCCACGTTAAAACACTTTAATGGCATTTAGTACATACATGCACTGCCTCTAGTTTGAATGATGCAATTTTTTGTGTCTGACTTCTTTCACTTAGCTTCATTTACTTGGTGTGATGTTTCGCTGTTCATTTCTATTGTAGCATATGTCAGTACTGCATTTCTTTTCATGGCTGAATAAAACTCCATTTTATGTAAACAGTTCATGTATCCATTCACCTCTTGATGGATATCTGAGCTGTTTACATCTTTTGACTTTAAATATTGTTGCAGTGAATATGTGTGTGTATGTATTTAAGGAACACCTTTCAGTTATGGATGTAGACTTAAGAGTGAAAGTACCAGGTCATATGGTAATTCTCCATTTAAGTTTTGAGGAACCGCTAAACTTCCACAGCTGAACCGTTTTATATTCCTATCAGTAATCTATGAGAGTTCCAAATTCCCCACTCCCTCCCCAACATTAGGTATTTTCCTTTTTTAAATTATAGCCATCCTAGTGGTGTGAAGGGATACCTCATTGTGGTTTAATTTGCATGCTGAATAACTTAGCACATTTTCATGTGCTGATTGGCATTTTTATATCTTATTGGGGAGAAGTCTTAAGTCCTTTGTCCAAGGACTTTTCATCAGAGTATCTTTTTGGTGTTCAGTGGTAAGAGCTCTTTGTATATTCTGGATACCAGATACTTGATATATATATAAATAGTTTGTCCCGTTACATAGGTTGTCCTTGGTTGTCCCCTCACCCACCTCCTCACCTGCTTCTGAGATAGGGTTTCCCTGTGTTGCCCAGGCTGACCCCAACTGCTTCTTCCTTAGCCGCCTCCTCTTTATTTTCTTGATGATGTCCTTTGATGCACAAGATTTTTAAAAGTTTTATTAAATTCAGTTTATGTTTTTCTTTTGTTGCTTGTTTTCTGTGTTATAAGAATCCATTTTCAAATCTGAAGTCATAATTTTTTCCCATGTTCTAAGAGTCATATATATATTTTATATATATATAATATATTATTTTTGTAATTAAGTTTTTGATCCATTTTGAGTTACTTTTTTACAAGGTTAGACGTATAGGGAGTAACTATGCTTTTGTATACATAGTTGCCCTAGTGCCATTTGTTGAAGAGGCTGTTCTTTGACCAGTTGCTTTTTGACACTACTATAACTTAGTGGTGGTCAGTTCTAGGATCTTGGTTGCTCAGCTTTGATTTGTCAAACCCATAATTGTGTTAGTTTCAGTTCTAAGGTGGTAATGTCCTCAGCTAATCACTTGTATCATGTAAGCCATGATCAAAATATTTGGTGAATATTTAAATTTTTTAAAAAAAATTACTACAGTACAAGTAGGAGATTTAGCTCAGCGGCTCAAGTACTTGCCTGGTAAGTGTGAGGTCATGAGTTTGATCCCCGGTACCAAAAAAAAAAAAAAAAAAAATTATTACAGTACAAGAAACATTGCCATTAATCCCCTCAACATATTTCCCCTTGCTTCAGAAACACCATTCTTACCCATTTGTGAAGCAATCATGGGAGCCCTCTTGTGTCTTTATAAGGTATGACAAAAAATACAGTGAATGCTACAGTGTTATCCAATGAAAAAGCAGGCTCTTAAAAACATGAGGGTGTATCCTCATCCACCTTATTCACCAGATCTGCCGCCATGTGACTTCGGTCTTCTTCAGATCATGAAAGATGAACATTTTGGATTAATTCAGAACAGTGAGGCAGCCATGACAGCATAACCAATGACACGAATGAAAGGGAACTTCCAGAATTCCTTAGAAAGTGGCAAGAATGTTGGGGTATATGCATTCCAATCAAAGCAGGATATTTTGTGGGAGAGTAATGGCGATGTGACTTTGTAATTAAAAGTTACAAATTACCATAGTTTTTGATTAGAACTTGCATACCTAAAGGAGACAAAATGGACAGATACCCATGTGAAGATGATCCATGCAATGCTAAACATTCATTAATAGAGAAACACAAATCTGTCCCATTTGTCCTCTAAGCAACTTTAAAAACAGTGAAAAGTACATGGCCTAAATAGAAAAATGAGACATAGTGCTTTAGCTACAAATAATTTGTATCATAATTCCTTCCTGGGAAACCCTTTTCAGGGATTTTCATCCACACGTCATTGGTTACAATCGTGTCAAATTATGTTGGGCTGTATCTGCAAATGAGTCTGCAAAAGTGATTATTCTGCTTTCTCTATAGAGAAGGTGGAGGACTGGGGTGGAGTGTAGAGGGAGCCACAGACAGACCTGTCCAAATGTTTCTGCAATCTGATGTTTTCATTTGTGTGCCTGGTAAATACATTTGAAGTTGAATTAGTCTTACAATTCCATGGTCAAACTATTTAAGAGGGTCTAGTACGGGCACATCATAGTTTTTTAGTCAAACTAGAATTAATATGTTAACTAGAACACTTTTTTTTTTTAATACCCAGACCCAACAGGTGCGTTTAGGGTGGGGTATGGCCATAGATTTCTATTTGAGACAGATAAAAAATATTTGTTAGTTTTTTCTAATTCACTCAACAGTGTTATATACTAACGATACTCAGAATTTGCATTTGCAAAGCTGAGTAATATTAATTCATTATGCACAAACTAGCTGTGTAACACATGAGACATTGCATTTTGCCTTTAAAACTATTGTTCATATGCATTGTCATTGAATTCTCTTAAGTACTTTCATTGAAGTAGAGGAAAGAAGAGGTTGAGTAACTTTCACAAGGACATAGTAGCAAAACTGATTATAAATGAGGTTCTTTTTGTTGCTAATGCACATGCTTTGGAAATGACTATTAACTAGAAATAATGAATACATTAATTTTGGATCTCTGTACCACCTTCCTTTCTGTGATATGGATGAGCTCCCAAGCAGAATACGTGGTTATAAAGTGCCTTCAGATGCGAGAGTGTGAATGCAGGGAAGAGCATAATAGTGGGTGGATTTTTGCTTTTCTTTTTTATAGGTGGGGAGGGCAGAATTGGGGATTGAACACAAGGCCTTGCACATGCCAGGCAAGTGCTCTACCAGTGAGTTACAGTCCCAGTGCTTTCTGAAATTTTCTTTTGACTTGATATAGGGTCTCACTGTGTTGCCCAGATGGCTTTGAAGTTACAATCCTCCTGCATCTGCCTCCCATGTAGCTGAGATTACAGCCATGTACTCTTGTGCCTGGATTAATGTTGAGGTTTATTATTTTTGTTTACCTTACCCATATGATTGTTTATCATCATTTTAACATTTCTGAAATTGAGATCTATTTTACAATGGATGAGAATTTATTATAGGATTTAGAAATGACAGAATATAGCATTTAAACTATCAAGAGACAAAAGGGGACTAGGGTTCAAAGTGTCAAGAAAGCCAGTGACTCACACACTTCGCTGTCTGTAAAACATCTTGGCGTCTCCAGTGCTCATCAGAATAGGCCTGTTTCTTCACTTTAAAACCAGGGATTTCAGCAGAGGCAGAAAGAAGTACAGTCTACATTTCTTTCTGACATGGGGCAGGAAAACGTACATCACAGAAAAAATAGGAAAACTAGTAATTTAATATTTTGAATTTACATCATTGAGCATCTGAGTTTGAACTTTTAGAAAAATGTTTCCTTCAAATGGTATAGAAGTAATTGACATGAGTCAGGTGTGGTGGCACGCACCTGTAATCCCAGCACTGAGGCAGCTGAATCAGCATGAGTTTGAGGCCAGCTTGGGCTACTTAGCAAGACCCTATCTCAAAAAAAAAAAAAAGAAAAGTAATTGACATAATTTGTGATACGCACCCACAATGGCAGAATGAAGACAATGAAGGATAGAGGAGGAAGGTTGCTCTGGTACGTTTGTCACAATTAGCCATTATTGATGAATTAAAATTTATATGTTATTCACATTGCCTTAGTTTTTACCTAATGTCTTTTTTCCAGGATCCCATCAAAGGTGTGCATTATATTTAGTCATAATATCCTAGTGTCCTTTTGTCTTTGACAGTTTCTCAGACTTTGTTTTTGATGAGTTTTATAGTTTTCAAGACTATAAGTTATGTTTTGTCAAATGTCTGTCATTGGAATTTGATATTTTCCTCATGATCAATCTTAGATTGTGGGTTTTTGGGAAAAAGACCACAGAAGTAAAGTGCCATTCTCCACATCAGGAGTACATGCTATCCCTCCTCCCCCATGCTGAGGATTGACTCAGAGCCTTGTGCATGCTAGGCAAGCATTGTACCACTGAGCTACACTCAGCCCAAGGGCACATACTATCACTGTGTCATGGCTGTCGATGCTGATCTCAGTGACCTGGTTGAGGATAGTATTTACCACCTTTTCCATTTCTTCCTTCCCATATTGTACTCTGAGGAAGGAAGTTACTGTGCATATTCCATGTTTGCAGGGTGGGAAGTATGCTTTTCATCGTTGAGGATAACATGCATAAATTACTTGGAATTCTTCTGTATTGAAAGTTCATCTCTTCTTTTATTTAACCATCTCATCACTATGGGCTTATTTTATAATTTGACTTATATGTCAGTACCAGTTTATTACTCAGATTGTTCCAGCAGTAGCCACTGAATGCTTTTCAGTTTGTTCCTATGTCTCTTTGACATAACCCCATCACTATAGTTTTATTTTGGGGGGGGTTGTATCTCAAGCACTTCTTTACTTTATGGTACCATAAGATGCTTCCAGTTCTTTTCATGTATTTCCTGCCCTGGTGCTAAAATCAGTCATTTTTCTGAGTTGCCCTTTTTTTTTTTTTGTTTTGTTTTGTTTTGGATATGGAATTAGAAACCAGAGTTTTGGTGCTAGATATGTTACTTGCTACTGTCATTGTTTCTAGGCCCTCAGCTAAAAGCAAAGAAATTATGTACATATACTAATATTTCTATATGTAACCATCAGTACCGAGAGTAAGATACACCTGAGTTCACAGAGGTGTCTTTGACTCTAATTCATCACCACATGGTTCATTCTAGTCTTCTCCCTTTGCTTATCTGTAATTTTCTACTATTACAATAGACAGTCTTACTCCCATTATCTCTGCCACCCATGGTAGTCCGTCACTTCCAGCGTGAAGTGTTAGGAGCAGAATTGTTAATCTACACTGCTCAGAAACACCTTTACCAATTGCAGTAGCATTTTTAGCCTCGCTGCTGCTGCTGCTGCTGCTGCTGCTGCTGCTGCTGCTGCTGCTGCTGCTGCTGCTGCTTCTTCTTCTTCTTCTTCTTCTTCTTCTTCTTCTTCTTCTTCTTCTTCTTCTTCTTCTTCTTCTTCCTTTGTACATTTAGAACTTTCATTTCAAAACAAAGAAACACAGTAACATTAATAGTAGAAAATCCATGTGGAAATATTTACAACCTTGTCACCCAGAAATGGGAACAACTCCACCCTGCATTACTGCCAAGTGACTGCAGAGGCAGAAGAGGTGCAGCTTGAGGAAAGTCACCTTTTGCAACCAAGCCTTGCTCCCTAGCTACAATGTTTATCCAAAGGCCCGGTGGACAGTAGGAATGGTGGGAACCAAGAACTAGAACACCGCTGTCTGTCCAGAGGGTCTGATGTGTGAGCACCAAGAAGCAGAAGGGAGCTGAGTAATCTGTGAGCAGGAGAGGGAAAGGGGTAAGAGGGCTGAGGGATGAGAGGACTATGGACATGCGGTGGCCCAAGGCAGCAGTCAGTCCTGCTGTCCCCTGACTGTCTGAACCCCTCCAGTTGGAAGCAAATCATCATTTGCTTCTTGTTCCCCTGAAAGTTTACCTCCTCCTCTCCCTTCTGACCCCCAGAGCCACCCAACTGACCCCAGGCTCTCTCCTGTTCCCTTCCCCCTCCACCTCAGCCGCAGGAGGCAGGGAGGTGACTCTCCTCCTGCTCCCTACTGCAGGGAAGGATAGCAGATGAGTCTTAATCAGAAGTTCAGCAGAAGCAGTGTTGCTTCTATACACAGAGACAGTTTTAATACATTGTACCCAAAAGAAGGCAACAGCAACATAGGAGGTGCTACTCATTTCTGAAATTACTTAGGTCAGCACTCTTCCTTCATGCCCTTCAGTAATGTTTCACATTGCTGTATTTGTAGTATAGTTATATATTTTTTTTATCACACTGCATTCAGTCCTGAAATATCCCACTTTCCTAAATGATTTTGTAAAATTTGCACATTCTGTAGTGCCAGCACCAGGGAGGCTGAGGTAGGAACATCACGTGAGACCAGCCTCAGCAACATAGCAAGACCCCCAAGGAAAAAAAAATTAAGTAAATACATTTGCACACATTAAGATTCATCCTTCATCCTGTAAAGTTTAGGTGGTTTGGGTAGGTACACATTGTCAAATATTCACTGTTACAGTATCATACAGAGTAGTTTACTCACCCTGAAAAATCCCTCTACTTTGCCTGCCTTTTCATGTCTACCATTTCCTGCAGAACCAGTGATCAGTTTATACTTATAACTTTGCCTTTCCTGGGATCTCATGTAAATGTAGTCATATAACATATAGCCTCAGACTGGCTTCTGTCATTTAGAAAAATGAAATTGATTATGTTTTTTCAGAGCTTGTTAGCTCAGTAGGATTCCATTGTACAGTTACACCATAATTGATTTTATCCATTTATCCTACTAAAGAACATTTTGGTACTGCCCCTTTTTGGGCTTGTGTGGAACCACTCAGACTGTTTCAGTGCTCAGAGGCATCTAAGGACACCTGAGGACATGACTTTGCTTGTCCAGCAAGCGCACAGTGGGATACAGTTATGTAACCATGACTTAGCACAGGTAAACATGCATGTGCTGGTAAGAATGTAAATGTGAGATAACAACCTGTATAAGAATTATACAATAAAAAGAATTATACAATAAAGATGCAGGCAGCTCTCTTGTGCTCTCGCTCTGGTTCTCTGCTTTGCTCCATGCTACCTGCTATTGCTGATGTCTTGCACACATGTGTTCTTTAACCTTGAGATCTCACCTTTGAAAACCTCCCTTGGGCCCCCTGAGCAGATTAACAACTGGCATAGTCAATGGGATACTCTGGTGAGTGGTCCTGTGTTGGCTGTGGAAACAGTGCCCAAAGGTGAGGGAGAGCCCTGAGGAATGATTGATAAGTAACCCTAGCCTCGCCACAGCTACCTGAGGCCACTTTCTTGGCAGCTTGAAAGGCCCTGGAAGACTAGGAATCAGACTGAAACCTGTGGATGTCTTGTAAGCCTTGGAAGAAACAAACGAATTCCTTGCCCTCACTATGAAATGCCAGGGTGGGTGGCTTGGCTGTTTTTTCACTCTTTTCTGTGTAAATCAAGAGGCCAATGGCCTTCTTCAGGAAGTAGACCAGCTGCAGCAAATAGAGGAGGACCTTGAGCAATAGCTGACTGCTGCAGAGCTCATGTTGCAAGGCATGGGAAGTACTGCCTCCTCCAGAAATGTCTCCAGAAGTATAAGTCCTCATGTCTGAGAAAACCCTCAGGAAAGCCCCCTGGTTTTGCATGCTAGGGTTAGAGGAACCCCTAGCCCAGGGAACAAAACTGGGAGGGCTGCCTACCTTTACCTGGCACACAACATACATGACCTATACAGCCATGGAGCTGCAGGAGCTGGCAAAACAAAGCAGAAGGTGAGTGAAACAGTGTCTACCTGACTGCTATGGCTTGGGATGGTGGGGCTGATAACATGCAGTTAAACCCACCAGAGATTTCCCAAATAGTATAGCCAGCATCCCTTCTCTAGAATGGGTTCTGCAGGATGTGCAAAGGACCTCCCCAGAAGCAGATAATCAGACTGTAATAAATTGATTGATGGCAGCAGCCCTCCTGGTCTGGGAGAATCCAGTTGACTTACTGGAGCAAGTCACAATCTAGACTTGATAATTGTGCTACATGAAATGGGCATGCAGAGAATGATGTTTGCACTGCAGTACCATAGCCCAGATGAGCAACATATGAAGGACATAATCCTGGCAAGTGGGCCGGCTAGCACATTTGGGTCAGTGGTAGCCCTTCTAGCCCCCTTTACAGGTCACCAGATTCACGATGCTGTTGATGCCTTTGCCAGGATGGGAGATGTGGAAGTGAAGCACCAAGGCAAAGCGAGATCTGTAAAAACTGTACCTATGGAAGAGAAAAAGAAGGGTGCCTCAGGCGAGTGGGGCTGTCCCCCCAAGGACAGGCTGTGGGGCCACTGAAAGTTGGTTGGTGCCAGATCTGGATGGAGCCGCTGGCTGTCAACCTAGCTGCAGATAAGTCAGACAGGCAGCCTTTGGATGTGGTGCTGACTCTGTGGAGGCAGTTACACCCTGAGCAGCAATACCTGCCAATGCACCAGGGCCAGAAGACCAAAGCAGCTCTGGGGAAGTAGGAAGAAGTGACACTGACCTCCTTTCACCCTGACTAGGAGGCAGCCTGAGGTACCTGGGTCTTGGGGGTCCCATAAGTCTGGAGACCACAAGTGAAATCGACTATTTACTTGTCCCCCCAAAATGTGTAGCATGTAGTAGCATTGGTGGATACCAGAGCTGCGTCAATGCTAATACACAGCAACTCAGACCATTTTACAGGATCTACCACACACAGAAGAGTATGGAAGTATCACTATCTGGAAGACCCAGGTGACTTTGATTATCAGGCACTTGCCCCCCACACCTATATGATGTTTATGTTTTCCCAGTTGCTGAAAACACACTGGAGGTGGACATACTGACTGGTGCTTAACTAGACACCATGCAGGGAGAATTCTAGTTGCGAATTCACATGGTAAAAACCACAGTCCGAGGCCATCCACACCATGCACCACTGGCTCTCCCACAGGCTACATGGGAGTGAAGCAGTACCAGCTACCTGGAGGCCATGAGGAGATGGGACAGACTGTCTTGAAATCGGAAAAAGCAAGGGTGACACTCCTTGCATAGAGCCCTTCAGTATGGCCTGTGCAGAAGACAGGCAGCTTGTGGCAAATGACTGTGAAGTCTCACCCTGACCCTGGCAGTCAGGACCAATTTGCCTTCACCTGGGAGGGCTGGCAATGGACTTTCCAGATGTTGCCATAAGGCTATTTCCATAGCCCAACTTTGTATCATAGCCTGGTGGTCATGGCCACCTGGGCCAAGCCACACGCTGTGTCACTCTTTTGCATTGATGATAATATGTTAAGCTTTGATTGTCTTGCAGATTTAAAAGCCACCATGCAGTCTGAAGGAAGCTGTGTTGACATGGTACTGGGCATGGACAAAGACAAGGTCCAGGGAACTGGTTTGTCTGTCAAATTCTTGGGTGTTACATGGTCAGTGAGACCAGACTTACAACAGTATGCCAATAAAAAAGGCATATGTGGGCTTGCTAGGTTTTTGGCAGACATATTGCACCTAGCTACCCTGCTGTGCCCTTTATACCAGATGACCAAAAGGGACACAACATGGGGCTAGACAGCTGCAGTGAAAGCTGCTTTTCAGGACTCAAAGAGGGTTGTTGCACAGGCACAAGCCCTATCCCTATGAGTCGTTAACCCTACTCTGCCATTTCTCCTGTCAAATGTGGATGATGATGGGTTTGGCTGAGGCCTATGACAAAAACCGGGGAATCAGAAGCATCCTTTTGGGCTTTGGTCACAGTTGTGGAAGGGAGCTGAGAGCTGGCATTCCCTGATTGAGAAACAGCAGTGGTGTATGCTGTTCTGCATGCCTGTGAGGAATTACGGGATAGACAGAGGGCTGGGTACTGATGTGCACAGCTCACCCCAGTAGCGGAGTGGCACAGGCCTCCACCCTCATGCACTGGGGGATGTACCTCCAATAGTGGGACTCTTTCTTGGCTAGCATGTTGGCAGCCAAACTGGCAACAGTTTTGGGACCCATGATACACATGGTCCAGGAAACTGTTCAGCAGGATGGACTACAGGACTTGACCCCAGTCCCTATACAAAAGGGAAAGAGGGATCTCTGACTGATACCAGATATACTGCTGGGTCTAGCCATGACCAACCCTGCAATAGACAGCAGTTGCTGTCCATCCCAGTATGGAAGTACTCTGGTTTGAAACCAGAACAGGCAGGTCAAACCAATGGGCAGAGTTGTGGACAGTGTGATTGCTTGTGATGCATGAAGAAGGCTACTTACATGTGCACATGAACAGTTGGGCCATCTTGAGGGGGCTGATGCTCTGGCTGCTGGCTTGAGTAGCTCAGGTATCACAGATAGGGCACCATCTCTTGTGGGGTGCTGATATGTGGTGAGACATATGGGAGCGTGGCCAAAAAGCTTACCATGTAGGCTATCGTGATTCAGGACATACACTCCTCCTCTTGCTGGGAAACGACTTAGCAGATGCCTTCACCAGGCACTGCAATGATTGACCACTAGGAATAGCATCTGACCAAAAATATTGACCGTTGATGCCTAGGAATAGCATCTGATCAGGGGCAAGTACCATAGACCAAGCCCTCCAAATTGAAGCCCTTGCTCAACATATGGTTCAGGCCTTGAATGTTACACACCAGACTTTCATGTTGCCTATGGATGAAACTGTTCAAAGGAAAAAAAAAGTGGTTTTGTAAAACTACATGGTCCTTGATTTGTTAACTACAATGCAAGGGGGTACTCCTGCCCAGTTACATATAGAATGCTACATATACACACCCCTGCCCTTTGAGGGGGTGTAATGTGGGGAACCACTCAGACTGCTTCAAAGTTCAGGGGCATCTAAGGACACCTGAGGACATGACCTTGCTTGTCTAGCGCAGGCACACAGTGGGATACAGTTATATAGCCATGACTTAGCCCAGGTAAACAGGCATGCACTAGTTACAGCACTATGTAAGAATGTAAACACGAGATAACGACCTGTATAAGAATTATACAATAAAGACACAGGCAGTTGTCTTGTGCTCTTGCTCTGGTTCTGTGCTCTGCTACATGTGGCCTACTGTTTTTGCTGATGTCTTGCACATATGTGTGCTTTAACCTTGGGACTTCACCCGTTAAAATCTCCCTTGGGCCCCCTGAGTGGGCCAACAGGGCTATTATAAATAAAGTTGAAATAAATAAATAAATAATATTTACATGCTAGTATTTTTGTGGATTTAAGTTTTCAGATAAGCTGCAAAAATAACTTTGGTACAAATTATTGGGAATAGCAAGGCAATTTAGCTCATTAAGAAACTGCCAAACTGCCTTTCAAAGTGGCAATACCCCTCTAGCATCCCTATCAGTGGTGAATGAGAATTCCTCTTGCTCTTCATCCTTAAAGCATTTGGTATTGCCATTTGGTTTGTTTCAGTGTAAAGCTATTCTGATTGTGTGCAGTAGGGGTACTGCATTGTTTTACTCAGCAGCCTTATGATAAAAGTTGTTGAGCATCTTTTGAAGGCTTATTGACTATCTATATGGCTACTCTAAAAGCTATGGCTTCTTTGTTAAGATATGTGTTCAAATCTTTTTTAATTTTTATTTGTAATTAGGTTGTTCATTTCCTTATTGTTGAGTTTTAAGAACTGTATATTTTGTTTACAAGTTCTTTATCAGGTTTGTTCCTTGCAAATATTTTCTTCCAGTATATGGCTTCTTTTTTTCATTCTCTTAATAGTCTTCAGTAAAAGTGTGGTCGTTATTATCAGTATTTTGTGGTACTGGGGATTAAACCTAGGGTTTTCACCCTGAGTTACATCTTCAGGTCTTTTTAAATGTTTTCTTTTGAGACAAGGTCTTGCTAAGTCACTAAATTGTCTGGGATGGATTCAAACTTGTGATCCTCCTGCCTCAGTTTCCCAGAGTGATAGGATCACAGACACATGCAACCATGCCTCACTAGAAGTTTTAATTTTAATTAAACTCTACGTATCATTTTACTTTTTTGGATCATTCTTTAGATGCTGGTGTACTAAGACCACATCACAAAGACCAGACTTGAGGTGATTTTCTCTTAAGTTGTTTTTAGCTTTCCTATTACACTTAGGTCCATGATCCATTGTGTACTTATGTTTTTAAGATCTTAGAATTTAAATAATGACTGTATTGATATATAATTCGCATCCCTTACAATTTACTCATTTAAAATACATGCTTATTTTCATTTTATTTTCTTGAGATGGGGTCTTGCTATGTTGTTCAGACTGGCCAAGAACTTGTGATACTCCCATCTCAGCCAACAGGAGTGTACCCCATCTGTGCCACTATGTGCTGCTAAGTCAGTGGTTTTTAGTACATGCACAGATATGTGCTACCATCAGTTTTATAGTGCACCAATCCTAGCCATGAAAGGGGAGCCCTTATGACCAAATCACCCTTTCAAAATTCCATTTCTTAGTACTGTTACAAAGGCAATTAAATTTCAGCCTGAGTTTTGGAGCAAATACTCAAACCATATCAGTAGTTCATTGTGGTTTTGATGTGCATCTTCCTGATTATTAATAGTATTGAACATTTTTTCACAAACTTTATTGGCTACTGATATATCTTTTCAGGAAAAAAATTTTTTTTCAGATCCTTTGTCCATTTAGCAAACATTTTCTCCTATTCTGTGGGTTGTCTTCTCACTTTCTTGGTAGTATTCTTTCCAAAAAGCACAAAAGTTTTTATTTTTAGTGGCATCTAATTAGGTTTTTCTTCTCTTGCTTGTGATTTTGATGTCATGCGTAAGATGTACTTCCAAACCCAAGGTCATGGATATTAATGCTTATGTTTTCTTCTAACAGTTTTGCATTTCTAGATATTTTAGTTGGGTTTTTTTTTTATCTACTTTGAATTTTTATATATGATGTGAGGTAAGGGTTCAACTTCATTTTGTATTGGTGCTGAGGGTATGGACAACGGTGAAGTTCTTTCTGAGTGACATTACCACTCAGGAGCTGAGTGCCTGGCAAGGAGTCTCCTGGCCTGCCTCTCCATGAGTTAGGACCAAGCTCCATCATGGCCCTGGTATTCTTAGTGGAACTGTATCCAAGATATAGCCTCCATCCTATGAGAAGGGCTGGGCACAAGGTAGCCTGAACCTCTCCCGTGCTTGCTTAGAACTTAGTTGCACAAGGATAGCTGGGGGCAAGAAGATAAATGCTAATATTCCTTCCTTCCCAGGAAGACAGCACTCCACGTGGGAGCTGAGAGGAGAGGAGGCCCCCACCTGTGTGGGGCTTCATCTCTGAGCTAAGAGTAAGGATGCAGGGAGTGAGTCTTAGCTCAAATGCCACAGATTCTCACTTTTTTCACTGAGTTTTAGTAGACTTTATTGAATAATACTTTTTATTGCTGTGTGCCCTTAAGACCATTTCCAGAGATTTAAATGATTCTGTGTTAATACTGTTTTTTTTTTTTCAGTTTTTCTGTGAGGCAAGTGGATGGAGTTCTTCATGCAATTGTGTTGCTATAGTTTCTGTTTTGATAACCCAAAGTCAGAGAGACTTCCGGCAGGGGAAAACCAGAAAATTAAAATTCCAGTGCCCACATATTAATTCATTCTCTATATATTGATTAAATGTCAACTATAAAAATGGATTAGAACTAAAAATGGATTGGGTTGGTGGTAACGAAAGCAGGAACTTTGCATTATTAGACATATTCTTGTTCATAAACTTTATGTAGTATCTTCTATATATAAGGTATAGAAATAGAAGATAAAGAGCTAATAATGTGTTTTGGAAATTAGATTTCCGGAGAAAAGAGAACTAATAAACTAAGGGCAGCCTATGACAAGTACCCAGAGAATCAGTGCTCCAGTTTTTCAGGGGCACAAGGACTATCTGGGACTGTAGTGGTCAGGGAGGATTTCTGTGGGCGAACAGTGAAGTGAAGGGGGTTTGGAGAAGGGTAGAATTCAGCATGATGAGTAGGTTGTATGGAGGGCATATCCCAAGGAGGCACAGCAAGGCAGAAGTGCTGGAGTGGGGTTGCGCGTATGTGGTTTGGATAATAGCAGTCAGTAGATGTGCCTGTTTACCGAAGATTTGTGTAGAGATCAGTGTGGAGCTATGAAGTGGTAACTGACCAGAAATGGAGGCAGGCTTGGTTGCTGGACCACAGGGTTTGGACTTCATGTTAGAGTAACTTGAGAAAAAGAGATGTTAAGAAAATGGCTTTGCCTGTGATGTGTAGATAGAATGAAGTGTGTGTGTGTGTGTGTGTACATGCATGTGGCTGGCAGTAGGGAGCTGCGAGCAAGGGAACTAGTTAAAAAATTTACAGGAAGTCTGAACTAAGTCAAGAGATATGAATGAAAAGAAAGTGTCTGGTAGATGTTAAAATACAAATAAGTCTGGGGGCTGTTAAAATACAGCCAAAAGAGGTTAGCACAAATATGGCAGTGGTTGCCATAGACAAAAATGCTAGAATGCTAGGGACATTGACTGACTTAGCACTTTGAAGTGCTATATATTTTAATGATGGATTTCTGCTGCAGTAACTATAGTTAAACGGAATCTATTTTTGAGTTCACTTATTTTTTCTGTTCGTTTCTTCTCTCTACAATCGCTTGCTTTTAATCTGATCTGAAATTAATCTCTTGTATGTGTTAGCGGGAGGAAACCAAGGTTTGCAACTGCAAAGGTTGTGTATGGTTTCAAGGATGAGTTTCCTCCTTTGGAATCAGCTATAAGCTACAAATGGAAGGCACGTGACCAACTCTTGCTTTTTAGCAGGTCTAATGTGACCTTCAAAACTCCTTAGGATATACTGGTTTCTTGCGGGGCTGCAGCTCCCATCAGACTCTGGCTGGCCGGGTCTCCCACGGCTGTCTGGGTGTGTAGGACTCGCAGCTCTCGGGCTAGAGTTGCCAAAACAATACAAAACACGGACAAAAAGCAAACCACAAAACCCCGTTGCTTACCACAGCGGGCTGATGAGTTAAGTCGTGGAGGGAAGGTTAGGTTCTTGGCCTTCTAAAATTTCAGTGCAGGGACACACACACACACACACACACACACACGCTCCTACCTCACTCGGTTCTTCCCACTCCCCGCCACACTGCACCAGCCTCCCTCTCCAAGTCCTGATTCATGAACCGTGCCACCTTTGTCTCATTTTAAACTGTGCAGACTATTTTAATCCTCCCACCCCCATCCCAGATTTTCCCCTCCCTTCATCCTCTGGAAAGCTGTGCTGTAGAGAGCTGGCTGGGTGGGACAGTGTTCTTCCCCTCCGCTCGGCTCGGCTCCAGCAAGCGCGGTCCCGCGAAGCCCCCTCCCAGGCACCCCGCTGCGGCGCGGGGAAGCGCCTGGCCCCTTTAAGGTGCGGCGCTCGGCTAAGTGCCGGCGGGGAGCCCGGGCGGGAGCGGGCGCGGCGCGTGCCGAGCGGGCGGGGAAGCCCTGCGCCTCGCGCCCCGCCCGGCCGACCGCACTGGCCTCGCGGGCAGCCGCCCTCGCCCTCGCGCTCGCCCTCCGCCCACCGCGCACGGGCGGGCCATGCGGCGGCGCTGAACCATGTCCTCCTCCCACGCCAGGAACGGGACCGCGGACGGCTCGCACTCCCCCACCTCGCAGGTACCGCCCCCTCCTCCTCCTCCTCCTTCCCCCCACCCTCCGTGGCCCGAGAGCGCCCCGCCTCGGCGCCCGAGTGCGGGGCCCCAGTCCCGGAGCCGGGCCCCGCTCCCCACCCTTCTCCGCCGCTCTTTCCCTCCCGCTCCTCCCTTTCTCTCTTCCTTCCTTCCCTTCCTCCTCCTCCTCACCCTCGTCCGGTCCCCGCGCTCCCACTCCGGAGCCTGCAGCCTCCCCCAGCCGATGCCGGGGGCTCGGACCCCGCACCCTGAGAGTCTTTGTTAATGGATGTGGTGGGTGCCCGCGGGCTGCGCCGCGCTGCGCGGGAGTCCTGCAGCCGTCTAGGCTTGGGGCGGGTGGGTGGGCGCGAGGGCGGCCGTGGGGAGACGCGGAGGAGACTCGGGTGCGAGCTCGGGGGGACCCCGGGGGCGCAGGTCCCCAGCAGGCAGACTCCAGCCCCGGTGGCTGCCCGACTCCTCGCTGCCGTCCTCACTGGCTTCTCTCTGGCCCCGTGTGTCGAGTCCAGGTGGCCCGAGGCACCACGACCCGGAGGAGCAGGTTGAAAAGATCCGATGGCAGCACCACTTCGACCAGCTTCATCCTTAGACAGGTAGGCGGCGGGGAGGAGGCCGGGCGAGGGAGTGCAGGTGCCGTCCCCGCGCACCTCTCCGCCTCGCTCGGTCCCCTCTCCCTGAGTGCGGGCTCCTGGCGTCCGCGCTCCCGAGCGCACCCCTGGGGCTCTCCCGATAGCCTGGCTCGCGGTGTGCGGGTCCAGGTGTCTTTTGGCGGCTTCGGGAAGTTAGTTTGTGCTTGTGGACACAGGTCAGCGGAGACAGGGACATTGAATTTAAGAGCTATAAATGTTTGTGCGTGGAGGAGCGTCTCTAAGTGGTGTAACTCGACTTGGAACATCTAGACCCCCGGGGACCGGCGACCTGGTTTGATCCTGAGAGCGAGTTGGAGGCTTCTATTTTTTGTCCAATTTTGAATACTTTTGTTGGGTGGGATCTCCGAGCTCTGGTCAAAAGAAAGACCCTTTGAGCGGAAAGTTTGTTCTTCCTTTGGGACCGCTTTTTTGATCCACTTAATAGGGAAGCACCGAATCTAAGGTTAAGCCAAAGTCTGTAATAAGCAACGCGGGTACTCAGTTCAGTTCCCGAGGTGTGAGGGTATCACTGTTTTTTTTTTTTTTAGTGTTTATTCTCTTCTGCGGTTCTAGTGCAAGTGCTTGAGCTGAGCATCACTGGTATTGCTCAATAATGCTTAGGTGCCTTTCACCTTGACACAGGAAATTGGTCCTCAGTTTTTGGGCTTGCGTGTACTGTAAGTGAAACCATCCCTAGCTGCTGGGTGAGAGAGAAATCCTGTATGAGCAAGTCACCTTGATCTCTCTTTAGAGCGCAAACTATTGTGGTATGTGCGTTTGGGGTGAGTTGAGAAGAGTTTGGTCATGGCACCAAGCTTTTTTTATACCAGGTTCTGCTCTGGGCTGCTGGAGTGACCTTGACAAGTTCTTTTCCTCTAGGTCAGGCATAATATTGTGTAATGCTTTCTAACCTATGGTGGCAGCTGTGGTTTTCTCTGGTGATTACCGTCAATTTAAGGATATTTTTCAACATGGAATAAACTTTAGATTGAAAATTGAACTTTTACCCTCCTAAAGTGCCTGCAAAGCACATTTGGTTTATACTTATTGTGCAGTATTTATCTTCTACAGAAAAAATTATTACTACTACTTTTTAATTCCATGAGCACTTAATGTGCATTATTCATATTTGAGATTCTAGATTGATTCTAAAAGTACACTCTATCCTCTTTGTAATGCTTAGACTATGTATTTGAAAAGGTGAAGACATTGTTCATCTTTAAAAAATTGATGTTATGCAGCTGTTGAAGTTTTATTTGATGTTTATTTTGTAGGTGCCTATTTTCGTGTAAAGTTTTATGTAGCAGATTCTTAGAAATAAAGATTATTACAGGGGGTGTATTTTGTGAACTATTTGACTATAATTTTTGAATTTACACCATCACTACACTAATGCTTTAGTCTTCCAAGTACAAAAAAACTTATTTTTATTCTTTTCTCTGTACCAATATGTATAAGTTTTTATAAAGTGTGCTGCTATTTGTTGGCTTAAAAATGTAAAAAAGAATTATGAAAGTAATTTTGGGAGTAATTTGGACTGGTGCAGGCTTTGACAGTAAATATATTTCATGAAACTTTGTGAAACTGGGGTTCATTTATAAAATGGTTAATTTAAATTTAGCAATTAATTGCAATCTTCCTCTTTTTTTTGGCCCCAAAATAGTGTCTCATTTTTTGAGCACTGTTAGAGTTCAGTAAATACCCTATATGTGATGTCATTTAAATGTTGTCATACAGAATTCTGTAAGGGCAACAATAAGAAACCAGTGAAGAAATGAAAAATTACTCAAAGTGAAATTTAACAGTATCTTTGGAGTGAAATCAGACAGTTGTCACTCAAGTGCCAAAGAATTTTTTTTAAAAAGCATAACAGCTGTTTCAGTCACTACAGCCTCAATATTTGTAGAATGACCAGTAAGTTATTGATATTTAAATTCTTAACATGTTCAAGTAATGGATTTTTTTTGGTGATATTTCACAATCTGTTCAGTGCCTTTGCACAGGAAGAAGACAGAGGGCATAAAATAAAAACAATGCTGTTCACTTCTTTGTCATATCAGTTACAAACATAGGGAGGGAAAACTTTCACTGACAATCACTGGTGGGTCCCATCAGGTATTGAAGACTGGGCTGAAGGTAAACGGGCATTTGGCAAACTTAATAAAACAATCTTTGTTCTTTGAGCCGATAGAAGAGTTTCATTGCTTGTGTGTGTACCTGTACACGTGTGTGTGCGCATGCACACATCTGAGTTGCCTGAAAATAGGCAGACTGAGACAGCCTGCCTTCACCCTGAGGCCTGCTCACAAAGTCCCTCAGGCATCTTTGACCTTGTTTCCTGGTACTAGGTTGCCAGCTTCCACAATTTGGGAGGGATGGAGGTTTTGGCATGAATCCAAAGAACTACTAAATGGCTTCTTTGAGGAAAGGTGAGAAGATTAAATATTTTGCCCTGAAAGGAGAGATATCTAGGGGTGACCCAGAAATGATCTTCAGAGTACACAGACAGGCATTCTCTGAAAATGTGATGGAGTATTCTTGCTCTTCATTGAGGATGACACTAAAAAATTGGCTAAAATTAGAAATGATATTTTACAGCAAGCTTTCCCTAAGAATATTGCTATCATTAGAATGGATTTCCAAGTGTGGCTATCGAATTTTCTACCAGTATATCCCTTGTGACAGGCCATTTTTGAATGGATTGTTTATTTGTGTTTGCACATATATAGGAAGCACTTAAATATTTGCTATGTGCCCAGCATTGTGTTGAATATTGTGGGGGAAAGAATGAAAGCACAAATGAGGCACACTGCTCCTTTACTTCAAAGATTTTATAGTGTAGCTATGGAGACAGAGATGTATGCAAATAATACAGTGAAAATACCCAGGGGGTGGGCACAATGACCTGTATCCTGAGTATTAAATGGACCCATGGGTGTCACTGCACATATAGTCTGTATGGTAGAATACTCCAAGTTCTGTTTGCATTAGAGATTGAAGAGAAGATCTGGAGTGGGAAGTTCATTGACTTCTTATTAATAAGTCTGTCCTTATGCGGACTGCGAAGTCTTCCATGGCCAGGCTTTTTTTTTAAACCAGCTTCCAACTTCATCTTGTCTGGATACAGAGTTTGAACATACCCTCTTTCTTCTTGCCACAGGCCCTTTGCATGTATCGAGCCCTGTGTGTGGAGAACTCTTGGTATCCTTCTGCTTAGTTAAGTTTTAATCTTCCTTGAGATCTGAATTTAGTCTTGACTTCTTTTTCTAACCTCTCTGAAAAGGTCAATTTCCCACTTAGGGGCTCTCAGAACAGAGTATCTTGTGCTAGTTTTCAGTAGCACTACCACTCTTATAATTCAGCATGTACTTAGATTTCTCTGTTAATGTCTGTCTCCCCATCCACATGGTGAGTTCCACATGGACAAGGAGTTATCTGAATTTGATGTTTTTTTGTGGCCTCAATATTTAGCATAGTATGTGTTCAATCAATATTCATCTGAATGAATGAAGGAGTGGATGGAGGAAGGGCTAACTTGACCATCAAATTCTGCTCCAACATTAAATCCTTTGTGTAAAGGGACAAATTTCTTCCTAACAAACCTCCCCCAAAACTTAAGTTGCTTAAAACAATAATTTATTTTTGTGCACTGACCAAGTATTTCTTCTGCTTCATGTGCTGCTATGTGGACATTGCGATGGCTGAAAGGTTCAGAACAGCCTCACGTGTGTGCTTGGCAGTTGTTGCTGGTTGCTGGCTCAGAACTCAGCTAGAGCTCTTAGCAGGGGGCTTAGTTTTCCTCCACCTGGACCTCAGCATGGCTGCCTGAGCTCCTCAATAATGTGGGATCTTGGTTCAAAGCAGGAGCATCCCAAGAAGTAACGGCTACAGCTGCAGCCGTATTAACTCCCATTCACTAAAGTGACATGACACCACTTTTACTCTTGCATTGTCTCAGTCAAAACAAGTCTAAAACCCTGCCCATTTCAAGGGAAGAGAAAAGAGGCTATCTTTTGATGAAAGTCATGTTGCAAAAGATAATAAGCAAAATAATCAAATTCAGTGTTACTATTACAAATTGAGCAAGTTAAAGATACTCCATCTATATAAGTTAAAGGAAAAATGTATGTTCTGTGGATACAAAAAACATATTTGATAAATTTTAAACATTTTGTAAGTTAAGAATATAAAAAGCTAGGCATAGTGGTCCATGCCCGACATGGGAGGATTGCTTATGCCCAGTTCAGAGGGAGAGACCCTGGGGAAAGGGAGGGAGAGAAACGAGGAGGAAGAGAGAGAGATAAATCTAATAAAATTATACTTTAAAATCTCACAAGGGCCAGGGATTTAGCTCGGTGGTGTAAGCACCTGCCTGGCAGGTGCGAGGTTGTGAGTTCAATTTCCAATACCAAAAAATAAAAATAAAAAATAAAATAAAATAAAAATAAAACCTCCCAAAAAACATCACATTGCGCACATCAACTAGAAGTTACATATATTCAGCAGTCAGTATATGATTAAATAATAGTATATCATCTGTAGAATACTACTTGACTGTTAAAGAAAATACAAAATGTTCTGCACGTAATCATATAGAACTACATTTAATACATCCACTTGAAATACATTCAAGTGAAAAATAAGGTATAGAATAACAAATAATAAAATTTCATTTAGAAAGAGCTTATGTGATAGAAGACATGGTTACAGTCATATTTGCAACCTTAGAGCAAGAAATTTCATGTTTTTTAAGATGTGCAAATCAGATGCTCTTTACGATAATTCAGTGAACTCACATTGTATTTAGAGATCTAGAACATATTCACATTCCAAGTTGATACTATAATAAACCAAGTTGGCAGACACATTTTTTGGGTTCTAATTTGAGCACTGGTAATAAGCCTGTTTTGCTGATGAAATGTGAATTCATCAACAGAAGGTATCTGCTTTATACATAGCTCTAAGAATAATCATGTGTCTAGAGACATATATTTGCAAAATTTATACATTAACTTAGAGAATTTTAGAACAGGAAAAGGTTGCAGAAAGAAAATTCTTCAATTTTTCGTTTTTAGATAAATAACACAGTCCTAAGGACATATAGGTCAAGCCAATAAATAGTGATAGAATGGAGGGGACCCTGCCTCACTACTGTTTTTTCACCACAACCCACTTATCCTTGAATAATCAAGACACACACACACTTACATTGATGTGGGTGCATGAAAGGACATATGCGGTTTATACCTTTTAGATCCTGGAAGAGTTCACAGTCTCTATGGTTGCTATGCAGAATATGGCATCAGTTAGAGAATCTGGAGTATGATTTCTTCCTCATTCCATTATGGATGTCATTTTTTGTCTGCATGGTTCGTAGTTCATGTAGGATAATTTGTTTATTTACTTTCTTAATCATTGTATTAGCCAGAATCTAACGAGTCTACTAAACTACTTGAATTTTTATGACTGAGAGACTTTTTACTATAGAGATAGTATTAAAGAGGTGATGTGAGAGCTTAGAAGCTAGACCCAGAAGTTAGCTACTGTCACCTTTAGGCTAAAAGAACAAGGGGAGGAAACTATTACTGGAGGCCAGGGGCCATAGTCACCTGGAAGAAGCTGGACCATGGGGCACCTGTTTGTGGGAAAGAGAGACACACGAGATAAGGTGCAGCCTCTGTCAGAGAAGCCCCTGAGGGAGTGGGAATGGGGAGAAATGCCCAGGTTTCTCCCTTCCCGCACCCTCCTGTCTCCTACCATTGGTTGAACTCAGGTGGCAGCCAGGTGACCTGGGAGCCTAGAGGGTGGCCTGAAGACCTACACCTGTGTGACAGATGCACAGTGCATCTGAGGGAAACAGCCAGGACTGGCACGACCATTTTGTATTTAACTGCTGCACGGAAGACAATAATGAATCATTTTCATCCGTGAAATTGGACATTTTTCTTACTCCATAAATGGAACTTCCTTGCTAAATGGTATAGGCCAGCTACAAGGAACTTTAAAGAAAAGTTCACACTTCTTTTGTGATCTTCTCGTGGATTGAATCTTCCCAAATTAAGATGTGGTAGAGTGAGAAAGGACTCCATCTCTGCACACCACATATTGTTCTTGCTTTTGGACTTGAGTAAGTTTAACTGAATTTATGAAGTAAATTTGAGAAATCTAGTTATTAGGCAGCTGAGCAGTCATTTTTGCTTGTCTTTTGAGTTTCTGTTCTTGGCCTACGGAGTTCCCTAAATTTCATTTCTGTAGAATAAACAACTATTTATCTTTTAGTTTGGAATGGTGAGATTTTATTGAAACTTATATAAACTGATTCAAGCTTTAATCTTTTTAGGAAATCATGAGAAGCTGTGTGGAAACCTAGGCTGAGAATGACGGCTTTCTTTAGCCCCTCCCCTCATCGTTCCGTCTGCTGCTCTAGGCAGTGTAGTGTGGTCCCTTGGTATTAAGGAGTGGACCTTTGTCAAGGGAAAAAATCAAGGGCAGAGCTGAAGATGGTGAAGTCTGTCAAACCACAGGGTGTAGCTGGTTGTAGAAACCAGTCTCTCCATTCCTGGTGAGTCTCCTAACTCAGCGGGTTTACCTGGGCCAATCACATCTGGATGTCACCATCTTTTCTGACTCATTGTCCAGACTCATCTTCTTCCTCGGAGTTTGGTCCTTTTTTGGTCTCAATTCTGAAACTCTAACTTGGAACAGAGCGTAAGCGCTAACTAGATTGAGCAGCTTGCAGCCCACTCAGATTCACCAAAGACTAGGAAATAGGTGCAGGCGTGTGGTGGTGGAGGGAGTGGGCAGGCTGGACCCGTTCTGCTCTGTAGCTCTCAGTTTGACACGTGCATGCTTTGTAGCAACATTTTGGAGAGCAGGGCTTTCTTTGCTTGCCATTTGCTGAAGCTTCCTTCCCAGCCTGACTGTGGGTGCTAAGAATGGATTAGTGACCTCAGAAACATCAATCCTCTGAGCTTGTCCTTTGGTGGGGTACACCTTGTGTGCACTGAGCCTCTGGACACTTCTTCCTGTTAAGCCCAGTGTGTTACACAAATATTTCTTCTGTGGGCTGTTGCAAGACAAAGCTTGCAAACTCCTCATCACACACTCTCTAATACCTCTCTAGATTAGAAGACATTACGCTGACAAGTCTCAAGCAGAGCCACACTGTTATGCCCAGCAAAGTCCCCAAAAAATGCATTCTGATGGAAAGCAGTTGGTGTTCATGGCCTTTTACTTATAAACCAGGAAAACAGTGCCATGAAATGTAGTACTCGTCATTCTAGAAGCTTAAGTTCTGAACTTGATTACACAGAAACACATCAGGAGTTTTGTGTGGATTTAACCATGTGTGCTGGAGAAACAGAGGGAGGCACTGGTCAGCTTTTTATCACTATGGCAAATACCTGAGATAATCAAAGGGCCAGGGCTATAACTCAGTGGTAGAGCATTTCCCTGGCCTTTGTGAGGCTGTGGCTGGACCTCCAGCACCATAAAGCAAAATAAAATGAGGGCAGAATGTTTTTTGGCTCATGGTTTCAGACCATGGTCACCTGGCCTCATTGCTTACAGGCCTGTGGTGAGGCAGCGTGTCATGGTAGCAGTGTGGTGAAGCAAAATCACCTCATGGCCAAGAGGCTGAAATGAGAGGGGAAGAGGAAGGGACTGGGGTCTCTCTGTCCTTCAAGGTCATGCCCCTATTGACTTACAGACCTTTCCACCAGGCTGCACCTCTCAGGTTCCACCATCTCTCAATTGTGCTGCCCTAGGGGTCAGCCCTTTTGCACATAGACGCTTGAGAGACGTTTATCTTAATCATAGCAGACCAGAAGAGAAGGTAGAATTAGTGAAAAGGCTAAATTATAGATCCAGTTTTAAGGGAATAGTTTTGTTGCTTTCTAGTAACAACAGTGACAATTTGTGTGCAGAGGCAACCTGCTTTTAAAATAGATAAGACTGATATGTTATCGGCACTTGGCTTGCATATAAACAGTGCTTTGAAATTCCTTAAAGATGGTTCAAGGAATATTTACATGTCCTTCTGTGAACTTGCTTTCTTTTTTTGTTAAATACTGTATGACTTTTCTTATTATACACGTAAATAGAGTAGAGGTAATTACTTGAATTTGAAAGGATGTCTTTCAGTGTTTGTACTTTGTGTTGAAAGTGTTAATTAGGTGGGGCCTGCAAAACTTCCTTGACAGTTACTGAACCTTCCTGATCATTTCCCTAATCATTTGGATGACACATCGTGTCTGTTTCTCATTGTATATTCTTCCCTGGTAATGCAACCTTTCTCCAGAGTTGCAGTTTAATTGTTGTAGCAGTATTTGTTTTGAGAGAAAATATAAACACAAAGTTGAATGTATATTTTTCTGGGTTGTTAGAATCACTAGAAGTGGTAAACTTTTGTAGTGTTCAAAAAATTATGAGTAATGTTTAAAAATTTCTGAAGAAAAAAAGTTTTTAGTAGTTTCTTTGTTAATACGTGGCACATCCTGCAGCAATGGAAATGCATAGTATCTTGTATAGGTAAATTTATCATTCCCTGTGTTATCTTTTCAAATAGCCAGGTATGATTTTAAACAACTCAAGTGCTGATTATGGTTTAGAATCCAACAGGTGGGTAAAATGACCATTGTTAAGGTTTTGGTGCTTTCATAGTCACTGCTTTTATTTGACCTCCCCAACCTGTGTGTGTGTGTGTAGCAGAAAGAAGGAAGATTTTCTTTCATAAATTTTTGGGCTGTATTCTGTTACCACCGTACTCTAACATTTTCATCACTCAAATAGAAAACTTTATCCCAATTAACAGTTACTCTCCATTCTCTTCCTTACTCCCAGGCCCTAGGCAATTGATGATCTACTCTCTGACTTTTATCTATTTATCTATTCTGGATATTTCATATGAAACAGTCAGTCAAAAATCTGTGTCTTTTGTGACTGGCTTTATATATTTCTTTCACCAGCTGGAGAAGCTGTAGTTGCAGCCCTTGGTTAAAATGTGCCGATGTGGCTTGGGTTTGCAAAAGGCCTTTCCTTAAGCCAATATCCAGGACACATTTTTTTCTTTCTATTTCAATTTTTATTTATTTATTTTTGTTGGTACCAGTTTGCAGTACATAATGATTACATTCCTTGTGGGGAGTTGGCTCATGTGCATAACACATCTTATTTCTGTTTTCATCCTTTTCCTCTCTTCTCCTTCCACCCTCCATCTTTTGGTCCCCTTTCCCTTTTGCAAAAGATCTGTTTTCCTGTTTCCTATTACCTTTTATTTTCCTCTTTGTTTATACTTTGGGTTTCTCATGTAAGAGAAACCATGGGATAATTAAAGTTATGTGTCCAATTGATTTCATTTAACATGATGGTCTCAAGGTGCACAGGACAGCTTTTCAAGTTGTGGTGTTGAATGGGGTGGGTTATATTTGTATTTATTTGGAGCTGCAGTCAGGTCATAAAGTTGAATGGGATCTTTTGGCAGAACTCTTTGACCTGTGTGGAAATCAAAAGCTCTTATCCTGGGCCTCATTGGTATCAGTGACTCCCACCTTTAGAGGGGGCTTTATAAATAAAATGTCATTGACAGAATTAAAGTATCTGAGCAATGGAAGTGGTTATTGCCATCATTTTCATAATTTTAGTAATAGAAATGTTTTGGGTACTTGCAGTTCAAAATGATTCTTATACTTTATCTAGATGTTTATAACAATGCAGCTTCGATGATTATATTTCTTCCTTGAGAAATACAGTTAAGGAGAAAACAGTGCTTGCATTTCAAGCTGAGTACAGTATTTATGGGAATATTGGGTATATAAAACTGCACAATACTCTTTATGTGGCAGGTGCTGCTCAATTATATTTGAACACTTCCCTGGGGGACAAAAGTCAATTATCAACACAGTTGTGTGGACGAGAAATAGGTCAGCTGCAAACATTTCTTTGCTAATTTCAGAGAGCTCGAGGGTGATTTAGTTTGGGGATATGTTTGATTCTTTGGGTCTCTGTGTTTAGGACTCTGACAGAGAAGGCTGTTTTTCATTTGGTAACGAGTTATCCTATTCCTTTACTTTAAGATCATAAACATTTCTTTTGATCATGTAAAAATTAAATCATATGAAATCTTTTAAAAACATGATGTCAAATTTGTACTGTAAGAATAAAGTGTACCATGGGTATTATTAATACTATTTCTCCATTAGTAGAGAAACTCCGAAAAGGCACTATTTCCAAGTATTTTACTTAACTAATAGTTTTGCATAAGATGAGTAAAGAGATTTAGGTTTTTTTTTTTTTTTTTTTTTTTGAGACAGGGTCTCGCAGTGTAGTGCAGAGGGGCCTCAAACTCGCAGCAGTCCTCATGCTTCAGCTTTCCGAGTGCTGGAATTACAGGTGTGTACCACTATGCCTGGCCAGGTTATTAGTTAAAACAAACAAACAAACAGCAAGTAGTTGGACACTGAGGGACATGTCTACAATCCCACCTATTCGGGAGACTGAGGAAAGAGGATCACAAGTTCGATCCTGACCAGACCTTACACATGTACACAAGGGCATTGTAGCATCTTAGACACTATCTCAAAATAAAAGCTAAAAAGGACTAGAGATTTAGCTCAGTGTATCGGTCCTTGGTTCAACCTCCAATACAGCCCAAATAAACAAACCAACAACAAACAAATCCCAACAGTAACAAAAGAAAAGAACATTGGTTTTTTTTTTTTTTTAAAAGTATTTATTTACTGTGGTACAACAGACCTGAAATTTACCATTGTAACCACTTTGAAGTGTACATTTCAGGGGCATTAAGTACATTCATGAGTTTTTAAAAAATTTATTATTTTATTTAAAAAAATTTTTTTTGATGCTGAGAGCTGAACCCAAGACCTTATACTTAGGAGCTAAATCTTCAACCCTTTTTATTTTGTTCTTAATGAGTATGATTTAAGAAGACAGTGCAGGTAGGTAAAACTTACATATATACACAGCTTAAAACAGCCACCATTGTCCAGGCCTCCTACCACATCTCTGGCCATGTTTAACCGCAACAACGAAAGCTCCAGCCCTTGGAGCGCTTCACCATGAAGCGGGTTCTGCTGTCAAGAAGGTCCTGAGAAGGTGGAGTGGGAGGGGAGACCCCTGGTCCCAAATAATGTGCTTTCACCTGCATGACAGCTTTCTTTTTTCTTTCTCCATTTGAAATTTGAAGTTTCAAGATGATTTGGGTTAACGAGCAGCCTATTTTACAAATATAAGTGTTCCCAGGAGTCTTAAGAGGCTCTGTTCATTCATACATTATTGTAATTTGAATTACTGCTTCCAAGTGTGTTCGTTTTACCATCTTAAAAAAGCCTTTCACAGCAGAGCTGGCGGCTTTGGCCTGTGTCTCCATAATGCTTCCCTCATGGGGCAGATATCATTCTCTCCATGCTCAGAAGTGAACGCAGAACTTGCCCCTAGCTGTGACTTACCCACTCATACATGTCGACCTGTGCACATTAATATAGACATAGATAAACTTTGCATCTGCTTTTAGGCTCAGCTGCAACATATGCGTAATAATTTATGTATTTTGCTCTATGCATTTGTGTTTGTAGGACGGGATAAACAGCTGTAAAAGAAAGAAGGGAAAGGTGATACTGGGGCCTTGGAGAGAGAACTTGGCACAGAAAGTATACACTGTATGGCTGTAGAGAAAGACAATGATTGATGGGACATGGTTTCAGAAAGGAAATGGGTAAGGGTCAAAGCTGGTCTATTTTATGCTCTATTCTGGAACGGTATTTGCTAGAATCTTTCTGTTGCAAGGAAAGAGAAGCCCAGCCTAAATTGAATAAAGCAAAATATGGAGTTATTGGCTCATATAAGTGAAAGTACGGAAGGGAACTTCATGCTTTAGGTATGGCTTGTTCCAGAAGTTCGTGATTTCATCAGGCCTTCTGCTCCCTTTGCAGTTCTTTCCACATTTATCTGTTATTGAGTACAATTCTTTGTGCTGGCTTAGACCTTTGTTCAGCAGCCCTCATGGTGGTAGCATTGACCAAGGGATTCGGAGCTCCCATTTACCCACTTTCCTGTCCCTTGGCGAGATGGCCTCTTTTTTGCTAGCTTCAGCAGAATGAAAAGGAGAGGAAGTGCTTTTTGGGGGTGGAGTAGGAATGTTCCACCTCCCCTTGCAGCACAAAAGAAGCATACATGTTTCCTGAATCTCCTTGACTTGAAACAGCTCACAAGCCAATACACTGGGGCCGGGGCCTGGCCTTAAACCGGCAGTTGCCACTCCTAGAGCTGAGGGTGAGGTTTGCCCTGCCCTGGCTGATGATGGAGAAGGCTGTTTCCTTTGAGAATTTTAGACTTAGGCAAGACGGTAGGAAGCTCTTCTATCCCTGGCTCCTACTTTCTCTAGTTGCCTATGTTTCAGTCATTCCATGGATTATATAAGTTTTTTTTTTAAATTGTGGTAAAATACCGTATGACATAAAATTTACCATCCTCACTGTTTTTTAGACTGTTCAGTGACTTTAAAGTCTACTCACGTGGTTGTCCTATCACCATCACCACCATCCATCCTAAATAGAATTATGGTTATCAAAATGTTTTTTTTAATGAGAAAATATGTGAGAAGTTTCAAATAACTAACCATTGAGCTTCTAGGACATCATATAAGTATCGTCCCAGGTTGTTAGTCTGAGTTAGTATTTCTCAGGCTTCTCTTTTCCTTTCATGCAAAATGAGGGTGAGCTTGGGTGATAGAGGTGACCTTTAGGCTTACACCAAATTGTACTGTCGGCGGACTTCATGTCTGTGACCACAGATGGTGTGGTCAACTCACTCATTTTGGCAGAAAACTCTGTATTTGGTTGTGTAGTGGTGGGAAGACTTGATACCTTTTCATACCCATCATAAATGTCACAGTTGACACTTAATAACACAATATAGGATTACAAGAGAAAAACATAACAAATTTATTAAATCAGTTTTACATGATTCAGGAGTCTTCCGAAGTGAAGACCCAGAAACCCAGGGGAAATTATCTGTTTTTAGGGTGAGAGTCTATAGAGAAAAGGCAGCTGCGTGGAATGGTGACAGATGATAAGATCTAATGTCCTGGTTCTTCTTGGCCTCTCTGTGCAACATTCCTTCTTCTGGGGTATTAGGAGGCCCTGGCTTGATAAGCGTCTTGAAGGGAGACATAAAGTGACCTTCCTAGGTTTTATGGCTTGCAATAGGAGAGAGGGGTTCTAGTTTCTATGACCTGCTTTGGTTTCTATGACTTCACTTCAGGAGACAGGAGACAGGAGGACAGGAGAAGGTCAGAGAGGCTTTGGTTCTAAGGCCTTCCAGTGCTCTTTAGTTCAAAGTACTCATTATACCAAAGCATTATACTTTGGGATGTCCTCTTCTCTGTGTCCCAACATAGTTCTTGAGAAAAGCCTGTGTCACTAAATTGCTGAGATGAACTCACAAAACAAGGTCATCCCATACCTTGAAAATACTGGATGACGACATTGTTTTATAATGTAGTGAAGAGATGATGTGGAGAAGATTACAGGAGGAAAGATAATTTGGGAGAGAGCTAGAATTTATAACTCAAGCATATGCATGAGGCATGAAAGGATGTGCAAAGAATAGAGTGGGATGTCAAGAATGATGTATTTGTGAAATATGGTGAGATGCTTCTCAGATATGCATCCTGGAAGCTATTAAGCGGAAGTCTACTGAGGAGTGGTGTAGCTCCTGCTATTATGACTGTTAAGCCCCAGGAAGAGCAAGTAGCTAATGGGGCTTTAAATCTATAATAAAGAATAACAAAAGCTGCCATTTTGGAACTTTACTAAACCTGAGTGGAGCCACAAGGTTGAGTCTCATTATTTGAAAACTCTGCATGAGGGGCTTTCAATACTGACTTTGCTGTATATATATCTTTTATTTCTTAGGTGTCTGACCTTTGCATACATAGGTCAGCATGGTTGCCTGTTTTCCAATAAACAAAGCCAGAATTTCTGTTTTTAGGTGACCTTAACTATTTAGTAAGTAGTCTGGTGAATGTTTTTGGAATAACAGATCTTTTATTTTTAAGTTGCCTGGTTATTTTGGACTGAATGTTTGTGCCTACTCAAAAGATTCGTAAGTTGAATTCCTAATCAGTGTGGTGGCATTTGAAGATGAGACTTTTGAGAGGTAGTTAGGTAGTTGGAATTGATGAGAGTAGGGCCCCCATGATGGAATTAGGGCCCTTGTAAGACGAGAGACCAGAGTTTTCCCGCTACCATGGGGGAATACAGTGAGAGGGCAGCTGTCCACAAGACAGGAAAAAGGCCCTCACTAAGAACGAACTCTCCTAGTGTCTTGACCTGGAAATTTCTGGATTCCAGAATTGTGCAAAATAAATTTCTACTGTTTAAGCTACCCTTTCTATGATATTTTGTTTTAGCAACTCAAGCTAACTAATACACTAGCTAATACACTTGGTAAGCTGGCGCACTTGACTAGTCGTTCTCATTCCCCTAATATTCAGTGGCGTATACTGTTTATTCCTTATGTAAAAATTATATCCTGTCATATTCTGGAATTGAAGTTAGCTTATATGATATCATGATTAAATACTAGGGACTAAGAAGAAAATATGGGTAGGACAGTGTGTTGAGTACATAAAATATGTGACAGTGAGATTCTATTCACTAGTTTGACTCTGAATTTTCTAGGAACTACCCAGAAAGGACGGCAAGATCATTTATAATGTCCCATGGAAAAAAAAAGGCTTTGGAAAAGCTTAAATATTTCCTTCACTGAAATTAGAAACTTCCTTGTTCTTGGGGAGTTGATACTATGTAAGATAGTATAGTAGATGCAGAGTAAACAAAACTTTGTCAGAATTTTGGAGTTGTATCTTAAATCCTTTAGTGTACAGATAATGTCTTTTACAATGCTGGAGGTTCAATAAAAACAGTTATGTAGGAACCACTGCTGTGTGGGTCAGTGTCTTTGATTCTGCTTTGGCTCACGTTAAAATTACCAGGGGAGTATTAAAAATCCTTATCCCGAGGCCACATCGTGCGGCCTAATGGAATCAAGATTCTTGGGGTTGGAGGTGGGTGGAACTCAGGCATTAATCTTTTTCAAAATTTCAGGTGATGTAATCCAAAATTTTTGGTCTGATGTAATCCAGGGAGAGATTTTAGAGTGGTTCTTTTCAACTAAGATTTATCAGCCAGGATAGTTAGGTGATGTTGCAGTAATAAACACACATGTCTAAAACAACAACACAGATTTATTTTTGTTCCCTTGAGTAAAACTCTTGGGTTAGCTAGAAGTCTGCTCACTATTAGTCTGTTTGTAATAGCACAGCCACCATCTGGTATATTACTGTTTAGCTGCAGAAAAAGGAAGGAGAGACAGGATGGATTGTACACTGGGTTTTTTTGTTTGTTTGTTTTCTGACATAGGGTCTTGAGCTTGCTATGTAGCCTATTCTGGCCTCAGACTCTCAATCTGTCTGCCTCAGACTGCCAAGTGCTGAGAGTACAGGTGTACATCACCGTGTCTGGCTTTCTGTACTGGATCTTGAAAGTCTGCCTAGGTAGATGTTTACAAGCTATAACACTGAGTCCAAAGGATAACTGTATTATTTCTTTGTCACTTAACAATCCACACAGTAAGTGAACATTGCAGGGTGGGTGGATGGCTCTATTTCAAACACCATTGGTCTAAGGATACAGGTTTGTAAGTGGCTCTGCTGTTTTCAACATTTGAATTCTATCCATGGGTCCAATGTGGCTGCTACAGTGATCATCTAGGAGGCGCCAAGGGAGAAGTAGAGGATAGGGTTTTTTCTTTTCTTTTCTTTTCTTTCTTTTTTTTTTTTTTTGGTATCTGGGCCTTCATACTGAGCTACATTTTGAGACAGGGTCCTGGGAAGTCACTAAACTTTGCCCAGGCTGAGCTTGAACTTGTGATTCTCGTGCCTCAGCATCCCAGAGTGCTGGTATTCAAGGCCTATGCCACAAGGCCCAGCAGTACTTTCATGTTTAAGGGAATGACCAGGAGTTAAACATATTTCTTCTGCTCACAATCCAGTGGCCTGAACTTTGTCACAACACTACTTCTCTCCTCAAAGGAAGCTGAGAAATGTCATCTCTGAGTTTCCATGTGAAGGCTAAAAATTGGGACAGCTCTATTTCTGGAAGGAAGGAAGGAAGAAAGGAAGGAGGGAAGGGAGGGAGGGAGGGAATGGGTGTTGGGGCCAGTAAGGCAGACTCTGTCTCATCATGATAATGATTTTCAAAGTTCGGTTTCAGCATAGAAATCCTTTCTTCAAATGAAATTGCAGATGTGATTCTTGGCAATCAGCACATTTAAAGATGCTTTGATGGAGTGAGGTTATATGTGGACTACTTTCTCAGTTTCCTCCTCAAGCTGTTTAGAGCAGTTTGAGGGGCCTCTTCAAGGAACTCGAGGCCTCCATGAAGATCACAAATGAAGAGGAACTGAGGTTTTTGTATGCTGTAGAACACCTTCCCAAAATATTATTCCTCACAGGAGAACTTTGTAATGATACTAAAATGATAAAACTAGATGAGGCTTCCTATCAGTTCTATTGTCAAAACAAAACAAAGCTAAACAACTCAAATCTATCTCTCTCTCCTTCTGGCACTATTTGCTTCCTATGGTACTGCTATCTCTTTTGATTGGCTGAATCTCCTTCCTTTCATTCACTGAAGGGTCCATTCTCCACACAATTGCCAGAAGAAGATTTTTCAAAAGGATTTCAGATTATGTCATTCCCCTATTTTTGAACTTTCAGTGGATTTTCATTGAGTGTAAAAATGTAATCTAAATTTCTTACCGTGATCTACAAGGCTCTGTAATTATTTAATTCCTCTCAAACACTCTTATTTCTTCTTATTTCAGCTTGCTGTATCTCCTCCCCTTGTCTCTGGTCTTTGTGCTTTGCTCTCCTTTTGCAGTGCTTTTTTCTTGCCTCTTTCCGTGATTGGCTCCTTGTTCTTTACCTCCCTTTGTGTACACCACTTTAGACTTTTCTGTTTGCCCAGTCTAAGGTAGCTACCACCACCTATTACTCTCTATCACATTCTATTACTGTTAGAAGTTATCTAATATGTGTTTTTTTATTTATTCATTGCTATCAATTTTCATTGGTATGTCAGCCCCCAAAGAGTCACACAGAGGCATACCCTTGTCATTGCACATTCTAGTCTGACAGAAGAGGCATTAGTGTTTAACTGTATTGATTGGTAGATGGATAGAAGACAGTGATTTTTGAGATTCTGTTAGATAAGAATCTAGGTAGTGCCTGCTCTTTATTGTCAGGGATTGTGCTATGATTCCTTTAAGAATTGAGGTCTCTAGGAAAATATGTTTCTGATTAGAAGACTTCAAGCTGATCTAAAGTGCCTTCTCAGAAG